>ML271472.1:0-95959 GCA_005239495.1 Nicotiana undulata | reverse complement strand
ATTGGCCTGCCTTCATCATCCAGCTCTTGGACAGGGTTGTGAATGGAGCCAAGGCACACGCTAGACCTTATGGGTTTATCCTGACTGTGTTGCTTGCTCACTTCAAGGTTCCAGTGAAGAAAGCTGAAATGGCAACTGCTAAGGACTATTTTGGGAAGAACACATTGCTGACATGTGACTACATTGTGAATATTCCTGAGGATGAACCTGGTTCATCCAGGAAATTGCATGTTAATAGCAAGGTCAGGACGCTTATGCAGGAAGGTGAGATAAAGGATGGGTAGATCCTTCGTTTTAAATCTCGCCTTACAGAGGTTGAAGCTGAGCGGGATGCTCTCAAAGCTGAATTAGCCAAAGAAAATGAGAAGAATGAGGGTGTTCTTCATCCAATTCTCTCTCTTATTCAAGCCAAGACCACAACCTCTTCCCCTTCCCAGCCTTATGAGTCCAGTGCCTCCTAAAACCCCCCTTTATGACCCAGTTTGGGATTGTCTTATCTTGTTCTGTTTTTATTTTGTGTTTTGCTCATGGTTGCGACTGTCTTTATTTCTTTTTTGTGTATGGTGCTTGATCAGTTATCCAATCAATGAATTTTGCTTTTTGGTTATTGATTCTTTCTCAGTTTCTTATATAACTTATATTTGTTTGTTTCTTTTGATGATTAATCTATGCTTTGCTCCTGCAGTTGCCTCAATGGCCATGAGTAATTGTTAATAATTCGTGTAAGTTTATCATTTTGCAACTTTTCAATGATGCCAAAAGGGGAAAGATATGTGCTTTTCAAAATTCAAAGACTTTTGTGATATTTATAACCTAATGAACCTGGTCTCTCTATGATGAATGCTTAAATCTATAAAAAGTGTCTATGTTGGATTGAAGTATGTACAGGGTTAAGCATAGAGGTTGTCATCATCAAAAAGGGGGAATTTGTTGAATCAAGTCACTGCATGGTTTTGAAGATTGACAAATGCCAACCCAATTGAACCAGGTCCATCAGGGAAAACATAGTCAAATAGACCCATTGGCACGAGAAACGTCCATGCACAGGAGATAAACATTATCTGTGAACTAAGAGGTTATCTCCTAAGCGAAAAGGTTGCAAATTGATAAGAAGACGGAGTTTGATTTCAGGTAGGACAAAATCAAGATCAAGAAAGTTGAGATAAACACAAACTCTTGAGAATGAGCAAGAACGTGAGCCCAGGGCAATGTTTAAGAGTGAGATGAGGCCTCAACACAAACTGTTCTTTGAGTTTGTGATCAAATTTCTGTTGCCTAGGCAAGAGCGAAGGCACATTGCCAGCTACATGGATCTCACACTTATGGAATGCTTGTACAGGGGTAAACAGATCAATTGGCCTGCCTTCATCATCCAGCTCTTGGACAGGGTTGTGAATGGAGCCAAGGCACACGCTATACCTTATGGGTTTATCCTGACTGTTGTGCTTGCTCACTTCAAGGTTCCAGTGAAGAAGGCTGAAATGGCAACTGCTAAGGACTATTTTGGGAAGAACACACTGCTGACCTGTGACTACATTGTGAATATTCCTGAGGATGAACCTGGTTCATCCAGGAAACTACATGTTAATAGCAAGGTCAGGACGCTTATGCAGGAAGGTGAGATAAAGGATGGGTAGATCCTTCGTTTTAAATCTCGCCTTACAGAGGTTGAAGCTGAGCGGGATGCTCTCAAAGCTGAATTAGCCAAAGAAAAGGAGAAGAATGAGGGTGTTCTTCATCCAATTCTCTCTCTTATTCAAGCCAAGACCACAACCTCTTCCCCTTCCCAGCCTATGGAGTCCAGTGCCTCCTAAAACCCCCCTTTATGACCCAGTTTGGGATTGTCTTATCTTGTTATGTTTTTATTTTGTGTTTTGCTCATGGTTGCGACTGTCCTTATTTCTTTTTTGTGTATGGCGCTTGATCAGTTATCCAATCAATGAATTTTGGTTTTTGGTTATTGATTCTTTCTTAGTTTCTTATATAGCTTATATTTGTTGGTTTCTTTTGATGATTAATCTATGCTTTGCACCTGCAGTTGCCTCAATGGCCATGAGTAATTGTTAATAATTCTGGTAAGTTTATCATTTTGCAACTTTTCGATGATGCCAAAAGGGGGAAGATATGTGCTTTTCAAAATTCAAAGGCTTTTGTGATATTTATAACCTAATGAACCTGGTCTCTCTATGATGAATGCTTAAATCTATAAAAAGTGTCTATGTTGGATTGAAGTATGTACAGGGTTAAGCATACAGTTTGTCATCATCAAAAAGGTGGAATTTGTTGAATCAAGTCACTGCATGGTTTTTGAAGATTGACAAATGCCAACCCAATTGAACCAGGTCCATCAGGGCAAACATAGTCAAACAGACCCATTGGCACGAGAAACGTCCATGCATAGGAGATAAACATTATCTGTGAACTAAGAGGTTATCTCCTAAGCGTAAAGGTTGCAAATTGATAAGAAGACGGAGTTTGATTTCAGGTAGGACAGAATCAAGATCAAGAAAGTTGAGATAAACACAAACTCTTCCACTAAGGAAGAGTTGCATTAGAGCTGAACAACAACATATCAACTACTTATTCCATAAAATGTTGAAGCATTCCTGCTGAAGAATTTACGCACAAACACAGAAGTGAAACAAGAACTGAAAGCAAATTATCAAAGCAATTTTGCTAGCAGAATCCTTGTGCGACATAAAAGCTACTTGAACCAGCTAGAAGAACCAGTTCCATCTATTGTCTTTTGAGTCTAGTTTGTTGTAGTAGGTCATTACATATTGTATCTTTCAGCTTTATCTAGAAGCAATTGTAATAGGTACACACTGTTCAAGTTAGAGTTAACTTGAAGTTTGTCGCAACTAGCTAGAGGCTAGTTTTCCACAAAGGGATTAGAGTTAGTCCTTAGGTTTACAAAAGAGTTTATTTTGTAAATGTTGTTTGGCTCATTGACATAGTGAAGAGTTTAGGAAAATCCTACTGGGAAGTAGGTCGTGGTTTTTTCACCTTTTGAGCAAGGTGTTTTCCATGTAAAATTGATGTGTTCTTTAAATTCTACAATTACTTTTCCGCAAACTGTAGAAGTTGGAACACCAAGAAGAACCAGGTTCTTCTATAGAGACTGCACTCGAGAATTGGACACCACACAAATCACCCCCCTCTTGTGTGGTACTGACGTATAAAACATCAATGCTTCCTTTGAATCGACACACCTTAGTAATCCCAAATCAGAAGTTCTTCTATATAGAGTTCCTCCGCTGTGAAAGAAACTATTGGACAACCTCTGAAGCGTGTTTTTCTGGGTATAACTTGCACTCTCCGGGTATTCCCCTTTTGCCAAGTATTTCTTGATGTTGTGGAACCATGGTTTTCCGTCTACTTCTTCTTCAACATGGGCACAATATGCCGGCTGGATATGGATCTTTACTTGAATAGGATCAATGAAGTTCTTATATTGATGTTGTATCATGGATGATAGAGTGGCCAGTGCATCAGCAAACTCGTTTGCAATTCTGGGGACGTGACGAAGAACCTATTTCTCAATTCATGCACGTGGTGCAGATACAGAAGTATCTTGGAATTCTCGGTATCCCATTCTCCCTGTACTTGGTTTATAAGAAAATTTGAATCACCAGTTACCAACAACTCCTGAATATGCATGTCGATGGCCATGTTGAGCCCTAGTATGCAAGCTTCATACTCTGCCATATTGTTGGTGTAGGGAAATCCGAGTTTAGCAGATACCGAATAATGTTGACCTGTTTTCGATAATAAAACAGCTTCAATGCCTGCTCTTTAAAAATTCGCCACTCCGTAAAAGAACATTCTCCAACCGTAATAGGATTTTGCAATGTCCTCCCCTATGAACAACACCTCTTCATCGGGAAAATATGTTTTCAGGGGTCCGTATTCTCCATCCACAGGGTTCTCGGCAATATGGTCCGCCAATGCTTGTCCCTTGAACGCTTTGTGTGTCACATAGATGATGTCGAACTCACTCAGCAGGATTTTCCACTTAGCTAACTTGCCAGTGGGCATGGGTTTCTGAAATATGTACTTCAAGGGATCCATTCTCGATATGAGATATGTTGTGTAGGCACAGAAGTAGTGCCTCAACTTCTGGGCTACCCAGGTTAGAGCGCAACAGGTACGTTCTAGTAGAGAATACTGGGCCTCATATGGAATGAACTTCTTAATCAGATAACAAATAGCTTATTCCTTTACTCCTGTTTCGTCATGCTGCCCTAGAATGCAGCCGAAAGCTCCATCTAGTACTGCGAGGTAGAGTAAAAAGGGTCTACCTGGCTCTGGCAGTACCAAGATTGGTGGTGCCGATAAGTACTCCTTGATTCGGTCAAAGGACTTTTGACAGTCCTCGGTCCATTTGGTTGTAGCATCCCTTTTCAGCATATTGAAGATTGGTTCACATATGACCGTGGACTAGGCTATGAACCGGCTGATGTAATTTAGCCGTCCCAGAAAACTCATCACATCTTTCTTATTTTCTTTGTGGTGGAAACTCCTGGATGGCCTTGACTTTTGATGTATCCAGTTCTATTTCTCTACGACTGATGATGAACCCAAGCAATTTTCCAGCAGGAACCTCGAATGCACACTTTACGAGGTTTAATTTCAGGTTGTATTTCCGTAATCTGTTGAAGTACTTCCTTAAATATGCTATGTGGTCTGTGGCTTTCTTGGACTTGATGATGGCGTCGTCCACATACACCTCGATCTATTTATGTATCATGTCATGGAAAATGGTGGTCATAGCCCTCATGTAAGTGGCCCCAGCCTTCTTTAGGCCGAATGGAATCATCTTATAACAATATACTCCCCACGGCGTAATGAAAGCCGTTCTCTCAGCGTCCTCTTCGTCCATCCAGATCTGATGGTAACCGGTGAAAAAACCCACAAATGACTAGAGTTCATGTTTGGAACAATTATCAATCAGGATGTGTATGTTTGGAAGAGAGAAATCATCCTTCAGATTGGCTCGGTTGAGATCCCGGTAGTCGACACAAACCCTAACCTTTCCATCCTTCTTGGGCACTAGCACAATGTTGGCTAACCATGTTCGGTATTCAACCACCCTGAGGACCTTGGCGTTGATTTGTTTAGTGACCTCCTCCTTGATTTTCAGACTCATATCAGGCTTGAACTTCCAGAGTTTCTGCTTTACCGGAGGGCACATTGGATTGGTTGGAAACTTGTGAGACACAATGGATATACTTAATCCGGTCATATTATCGTACGACCATGCAAATATGTCCTCATATTTGTTTAGGAACTATGTGTACTTTTCCTTCTCTGACGACGACAGGTGGATGCTGATGCGAGTTTCTTTGACAGTATCTTAATCTCCCAGGTTGACTACCTCAGTTTCGTCTAGATTGGACTTAGGCCTGTTTTCAAAGTCCTCAACCTCTCAGACAATTTCATCGGGTATGATGTCCTCTTCTTCTGAACCACTGTCCTTTTGTTGCGTTGTCTCATTGCATGTCACAGTCATTGGTTCAACAAGACAGGAAATAGTAATGTTGTATAGATAAAAGTATGAGAGAAAATGATAGTAATAAATATCGATTCATTAAAACATAAAAGTGATTTCAATAATTTGAACAAACATTTTTTGGAACAACTGGAAATTTTACTTAGAACAGAATGCAAGAAAAAAAATCATTTTCTTAGAAAGCAAAAAATAAATTGTGCTTGTTCAGCCTTGCTACCCTGGGATTTGCCGGGCCCTGGATGGTTTGACATTCCAAATCCTGAGGAATTATCCCTTGCTCACGGCTTGGATGGTAGGGCCTTCCTCCTCCCCCTCCTCCTCCTCGACAATAACACAACAGTCCATGTCTTCATCTTCCAGGAATAGATTCTTCAAGGCTTCTAGTGCTTCTTCTTCTTCTTCTTCTGATCCCCATATGATGACAACCTATTGGAAATTTTGTTCCAAGTGCGGTATGGGCTGCTCCAATGCTTAGTAAGGACCCTGCCATAATGACGACCAGTATTTTTACTCTTGCCAAGTGTACTTATATCCCAGGCCAAAAGTGGTTTCGTTGCACTTTAGCTATATTGGTCTGGAAATCCCTTGAATATTCTTGCTGATTCCTTTGCCAGGCTCGTATCCGCTCCAGTTCAATATGCTCTCGATCTTACTATCCCACCACTTATCCTTGTCTATTGCGTTGACTCGCTCGATGTGGTGGTAGGTTTCTCCACCCAGTCTTCTTCTACCCTCAACCACCGGGATGGTCTGGCGGTTGTAGATAGGGTTTCTCCCATCTCCGTGAATGATTACTTCCTGGTAGTTCCACTCAAATTTTACTGCTTGATGCAAGGTTGATGCCACAGCCCCAGCGACATGTATCCATGGCCATCCCAATAACAGGTTGTAGGACGCAGATATATCTAGCACCTGAAATTCAACCTCGAACCATGTAGGTCCCATTTGCAGACAAAGACTGATTTCACCAATGGTGGATCTATGAGAACTGTCGAAAACCTTTACATTCATGGACCCTTCTCTTATCTCGTACAATTCCTTGCCCAATCTCTTGAGTGTTGTCAATGGGAAAATGTTGAGGCTGGATCCTCCATCGATTAGAACCCTGGTGATGAAATAATCCTCACATTGCACAGTGATGTACAGTGCCTTGTTGTGACTTAACCCCTCAGGTGGTAGCTCATCCTCGTGGAAAGTGATCTTGTGACTCTCCAGCACCTTCCATGTTGGCCATTTCTCCACTGGTGATGTTATTAGGCACATAAGCTTCATTCAACACTTTCATCAAAGCATTCATGTGCGCTTTCGAGTTCTGCAGCAATGATAGGATGGATATCTAGGCTAGAGTTTTGTTCAGTTGATCTATGACTGAGTATTCCTTGGCTTGCACCTTCCTCCAAAGATCATCCGGACCTGTTTCAATGATGGGCGGTATGTTGGAAGCATGTCTGCTAGATTCTGCCAAGTGTTCAGGTGTATAGACCCTGCCGGTCCTGGTCATCCCCAATGCAGCACCAGCTTCTTCTATCTTGACCTTCCCTTTCCTTCTAGCCTTAGATACATAATCCCAGGGCACAACATTAGTGTTGAAAGGAGGCGTGGTTAACACTATCATTGTAATGGGCGTTGCTACCCTTACTTCAAATGGAGTTGGTATTTTGACAGTGGCATTACTATAACCTCGAATGGCACATGCGTGTTTGCAAGTGATGCCACTTCAAACTCGAACGGGATTGTTGGGGTTGCCTCGTCCTCCCCTGATGGCTGAATCTGTACTATGATGGGGTTGAGAGTAACTGCTGGTTTCTTGGGGTCATCACCTTCTTTGATCAACCCGATTGACCCCTCTAGGTCCCATTCTTCCTCTATATCTATCATATTGATGCCTAGTTGTTACGGACATTAGGAGTAGCCTCCTTTTCTTGGATGATTTTGTTATCAATCAAAGACTGGATTTTATCATTCAGTGAGAGGCATTCATCAATGGTATGTACCTTCATGCCGGAATGGTATGCACAGGTTTTGTTTGGATTGACCCACTGGGATGGATTTTCTGGGGTCACAGCAGGGATATGAGAGACATAACCAGCAGCTTTTAGCCTTTCATACAGCTGGTCAATGGGCTCAACAATGGCAGTGTATTGCTTGGGTGGCCTGCGGTCAAAGTTTGGTCGAGGTCTTGGGAAATTTGGCGAGCTGGAGGTGACTGGAAGTGAGATGGTTGGGAGTTGTATGTATGATAAACAGTGGCTGGTTCAGAATATCTGGGAGATATGGGTTGATAAGTAGGTGGATGAGATGGTTGATATGTCGGTGGAGGCGCCGACTGATATGTGGGCGGGGGTGTTTGGTATGTAAGTGGAGAGATTTAGGTCCCTGTGCAACCATTACCGCTTCCACATCTTTCTTCTTGGATATGCCACTAGATTGCAGGGCCTTATTCGTGGCTTGTAGTGCTTCAAAATTAGTGACCATTCCGCTCTTAATACCTTCTTCAATTCTCTCACCTAGCTTGATGATGTTAGAGAATTTGTGGGTTTCAATCACCATCATTCTCTTATAATATTGCTGGTCTTGTGCATGGACAAAGAATTTGTTCATTTGCTCTTCATCTAGGGCAGGCTTGACCTTGGTTGCTACAGACCTCCAACGAGTGGAATACTCGTGAAAGGTTTCAGTGGGCTTCTTCTGGAGATTCTGGATATAAAACACGTTTGGTGTATTTTCCGTGTTGAACCTGAACCGGTCCATGAAATTTGATGCCATGCTCACCCAATTGGACCACTTCTTAGGGTCTTGGCTGATGTACCAAGACAAAGCATCTCCTGTGAGGCTCCTCATGAATAATTTCGTACGAATCTTCTCGTCTCTTCCTACTCCAACAAATTTGTCACAATAGGTCCTCAAATGGACCCTGGGATCACCAGTACCGTCGAACATCTCGAACTTGGGAGGTTTGTAACCCTATGGTAGTTCTACATCGGGCTGTATACAGTGGTCTTCATAATTCAATCCTTCAATTCCCTTACCTCCTTCAACGCCTTGAACTCAGCTAGTCAGTTTCTTGAGTTCTTCTGCCAAGTTCTTGATAAGCATATCCTTCTCACTATATTAAGGTGTGTAAGAGATGAGTTGGGAGGAGTGAGGTAGAGTATCCACGTATATGGGGTAGTTCTGATGGCCTGGCGTCTAGGCATAGAGGTGGTCGTTGGTGGAAATTTTTTTACAGGGATGATTGGTGGGGTGTTTCTCGGAGTGTGGCAAGTGTTTTGTTGGTATTGTGGTGGGATGGTTTGATTTATCGGTGGGGTTGTATGGCGGTGAATTATAGGAGGATTCTATTTATTGGGGGTACTCTGAGGTGGAGCGTGGTTTTGAGTGTTTGGGTGGTTGACACCCGCAACACTAAGGGAGAAGGACAAGTTTGCCAAGTTTCGAACATGTTCAAGATCTCCTTGAAATTTCAACAACCTTTGCTCGAGTTGTGACACAACATCATTATGAACCTGAGTACCTCGGCTGTCGGAGGCTTTCGTATGCTCAGCTGGTGTCTAATTTTCCTTTATGATATTACTCAAATCTTCCATTTTGCCTTTGCCTTTAGGTGGACTAGGAGGAGGATAAGGTGGAGGGCCCCTGGATCTTGTATGGTAAGATGATGATGCCAGAATGCACGAACCAACCTTTGGGGAGTGGAATATGCAAAAGAAAAAAACAAAAATAAAAGAAAAAGGTAACCAAGTCAGTGAAGATCATGAGAAAATATTTGCAGTATTTAAACACAAATTGCAAGAATGTAAATGCGTGTCCTAATTGGGGAGCCTCGTGGTGCCCAAGGTAGGCCTAGCGACAAATTGATTTGGAGAACTTAGATGCCAAAATGCCTCATTTCATAACAGACAGAAAATAAAGTCACTATTGGCACTCGGCCTTATTCCATTGATAAAAGCAAAAGGTAAATCTAGCCTACTTGGTCCAGAAGGACCTTCCCCAGATTCGATATCCTTGATTCCATCGAACAAATTTCCCAGCTCGCGCAGTCCCAGCAACAAGTATGCTCTGTCCAGATGTCCTCCTTCATTTCCCTCGGCTTTCTGGCAGTCCTCGACCCTTTTGATGTTTTTGCCTTCCAGCTGCACCATTCCTTGCTCCAAGTATTCCAGCTCTTGTTGGAACAAATAGCCATCTATTTCTACTCTTCGATCAAACTTTTGTTGGTTTCATGTATCTCTCGGTGCTCGTTCTCAAAATCGTGGATCCTTTTGCGCAGCCGATTATACTTGACCTGAGCCTCAGAATTCTCGTCTATGATTCTGTTACCTCAACTGATTCCTGGCCTCACTAACCCATCCAAGTCGTCTTCCAACCACGCCGGGTAGTCACCCTGCATGGTACCTGTCTGGTTCAATAGTATTCTTCTCCATTATGATTTTTCAGTGCCACATGTGTTGGGCTTGACACTTGTAGGGGACGTTGTCATCCTGGAAATCCGCTCGAAAGTGGCTCATCATATCAACCCTCGGCTCAACTTGTTTTCTTCCTGCTTGTCTCATGACTCGGAGAGGAACGTAATTATATATTCCTCTCAACCCGATCAACACTAGGTGTGGTGCATCCCTGGACCTAATGATAAACTCGTCCGTCGGAAACCACTCGAACATCCATTGTGCCTGCTCCTTAGTTAGGTTATAAAAGAACTCCACCCACTCCTTGGAAGTCTCTGGCTGAGCAAACATGTCTGGAATATATGTCATCCGCTTGGGGTGATGGAGAGAAATGTGGTCATTCCAAGCCCTTCGCGGAAGCTCTTGGTGATATTGGCCCTTTTGAAGGTGTTCTAAAAGCCATAGCTGAAGCAACATGTTGCAACCTTCAAAATATTTAGCTCCTCTTTGGCAATTCTCCAAGGCTCGGTAAATATCAGCTAGGATCATAGGGACAATGCTAGAGGTTTGCCCGTCTATCCCTTCCATCAAGGCCCAGGTTACCATGGCTAACTTGGTATGAATCCTTTCCCTCTTTGTTGGGAACACTATCAAGCCCAGAAAGCACACAATGAACACGAATATCCGGCGGTGAATATGACCTAGAGATGTGATGGCAAACTTGTCATGATAAGTACGGTATGATTTTCTATGACCATATCTTTCATATAAGTATTCAAAGGGTATGTATGATTGTTTCAGACACTCCAACTCAATGTTCTTCTTCAACCCCATCATTTTCAGAAAACCTTTGCCCGTACGGTTCTCATGTACTAACAACCCAGGTCTCTCCCAAGATAACCCAGCAAGTCCTCCTATTTCTTCTAGGAGCGGTGTCATTTCAATATTCCCAAAGCGGAATACGGTTCTCTCACTATCCAAAAATAACGTAGTGGCCTCAATCAACATGTTGTTTGGATGGATGTCCAGAAGAGACGGTAGATTGTCCAGGTACTTCTTTGCGTGTTTCTTATCACTGGAGGAAAGGTCTTCCCACCAGTTCAGGAGCATTGGAGGGATATTGTTGACCATACCGAATCTGGGTACCTCGTGCCTCATTTTCTGCAAGACAAAAATAGTTAGGCCCTTACCCCCGCCAGACTCGACTATTTATACACTTATGATTAGAATACATGAATTTAGTTCTCCAAATAAATGCACAGAACGTAATTGCGTCCGTTGGGATTATGAAAACCCCGGTGGACTTTTGATAAGGCTGTCTTAAAGGGTTATTGTGCGGACGACACATTAACCAGACTAGGTTTGACCATGATGCATGCAAAATATTACAAGAGTAAGGTTTTCTATGGGGGTCTAGACTGGTACCCTCGAGGGGACAACTCGAGGGGGAAGGAACAAAACCATCGATTGCACCACTGATCGACTAATTTTACCGCAAATAAGCATTTCCGAATTTAGGGGGTGATATAAATAGGAAGAGCGGAACTACTCATTCAGTGTTGCTATAGGATTTGTATAGGCACGAGTGGAATATGATGTTGAACATGATTATGCAGCAATAAATAAGCAATAGAAAGTATGTTGTCATGTATTTCCACATTATGAAAGCGGTAAATACAATAGTTATAATAAAAAGCAATTACAAAGGAAAACAAAAACAAAATGTCAGTTTTGTTTTGGAAAGATAAATACTTGGAAGAAATAAACAATTAATTGCACATAAAGGGGAAAGGGAAAGGGTGCATGTATTAATAAAGTAAGACACATATTCACAAAGTGGTTTTAAATGGTAAAAGCCTAGAATCCCCAGCAGAGTCGCCATGCTGTCGCGCCCCCCTTTTTCCTCTCCTTTCGGATCTGTTAGGGTTTTTAACATTATTGGGACAACTCATTTCCTTTTGGGATAAGGGGTGTAAGGAATTTGAAGAGTACCACCTAACGAATTAAGGTGCGTTAGGGAACCTACTAAGGGTCATTTATAACACAGATTGAATAAACATAGATTTGATAAGGGCTTAAAATTTGTCACGACCCAAATCCGAACTCAGGTCGTGATGGCGCCCAACGCTAGGGTCGGGCAAGCCAACACTTGTGTTACTAACGAGATTACTTCATTTGATAGAATATTCCAAAATTTTGCCAATCTTTAAGGTTTAACATTGTAAAGTGAATCGTATAACTTAGCCAATTTAGATCAACACAACCAAAAGGACCGTATATGACATATATACAATGCAAAAACATAATATCTACTACGTGCCAAGACCTAGTGTCACAAGTCTACGGGCGGACTAGTGGAATATACAAGATAAGATAAAATACTGTGCTATTGTCTGAAGGGAATGGACAAAAATAGCAAAAGACAACTCCCGAGTGCTCCTAAGGATTGCTAAGGGGGAAGCATCTCACTGTATAGTCGGGTACAGACTATGCTCTCAGTATCGCGCTCCGGTCTGATAACTAGATGCACCTGCCTCAGAACCTTTACAATTAAGTACAGAAGTGTAACATGAGTACATATAAACAAATATGTACCCAGTGAGTATCCTATCTAATCTCGAAGAAGTAGTGACAAGAATTAGACGTGATACTTACTAGAGCCATGAGTAAATAACAGGGCTAAATAAGACTAAGCAGGGATAAAAGTCCTGGAATCACAAAGACATGAAATATCAAATATAAATTTACAACTTACCTACTTCTACCTGTCAAATCACAATAGTATATAATGAACTACTTTCCCTTTTCACATGAAGCAGTTTATATAATAACAACAAGACTCTAAGTCAAATATACAACACATAGTATACAGGAGCGTACGACCGAAGCGTCGTGAAAAATAAATGTGCACTGCCGAGGGTCGAACGGCTCGAACCATAGATGCATCTATTACCCCGCTCGCGAATTTATCATGCGACGCGGTTTACATAATGATAAGTCTACCCCGCTCACGAATCATACATGTGACGCGAGTGCTCATATACATACACATAATTATTAGAAATTCAGGCATTTAACAGAGATCATACTTAGAAACAAGAACTTAAGTTATGAAACTTATAACATGACTTCCTAATATCTTCATGTCATTTTAAGAATAATAAGCAACTCAACATTTCCATTAGGGATACATGAAGGCACATAAAAGCATGCTCATGGGTCTTTAAACTACCCGACATAACAATAATAGCCGCTACGTACGGACTCTCGTCACTTGGTACGTACATAGCCCCCACATACATTAACATATAGCATTTAGATCGCTACGGGGTCAATTCCCTCTTACGAGGTTAGAAAGGAGACTCACCACGTTCCGAATCTACTTCCCGGACGAAGAACACGCCCGAAACTCCGAACACTACACCCGAGGACTCGAAACTAGCCAAATGTTATACAAATACATCCATTTATGCTCAAAGTATGGAAATTCTCCTATTTAATTAGTAAATTCATCATTCTTGAAGAAATTCCAAAATTCATCCACCTAAGGATTGTCAATAAATGATTTTTACTTGATTTCATAGCTAATTGACAGGTAATTCCCTAATTTTCTCGAAAGCCCTAGGTTACTACCCAATTCTTGATTTCCAGTAATTTAGAAGTTAATTTAACTAAGAATTAATGAATTAAACTAACTTTGGGGCAGAATTTACTTACCTCTCAATGGTTGGGTCGTTGAGTATTTTTTCCAAGATCTCAAAGTCTTTTAATGGAGGAGAGAATGAGGAAACAATGAAGAATCCCGTGTTTTAAAGAAACACACTGCCTAACAGTGGTTCCGCACCTGTGGTCTCGTACCTGCGAGCAAAGGCTCGCACCTGCGGAAATGGACGAGGAGACCTGGGCCCGCACTTGCGGAGAGGAGACCGCATCTGCGGCTCCGCTCCTGCGGAACTTTGTCCGCACCTGTGAGAAATGGGCTTCCCGCTGGAGGTCTCACCTGCGAGATTGGGACTGCAAGAGCGGTCCCGCACCTGCGATTGGGCAACCGCATCTGTAGTCACCCAGAACAGGTGCACCAGCAGCTTTTTCAGCTGGTTGTTTGCCTCGTTTGGTGTCCGAGAGGCACCTAGGCCCACCCGAGCCCCCGTCCAAATATACCAAAATGTCCCAAATCATAATACGGACTCGCTCGAGCCTTCGTAACACTCAAAACAACGCTAAATCTCAAAATCACACATCAAAACCCCTAGAATCAAAACTTAAGAACTTCAAGTTCTTGAATTCGATATTAATGCGCCGAACCGACCTATACTACTCGGAATGATACCAAATTTTGCAGGCAAGTCATAAATGACATAACAGAACTATTCCCAGTCTCGGAATTCCGTTCGGACCTCGATAACACAAAAACACATTCCAAACCAAATTTTAAACTTAAGGAAATTCTTATTTCGATATTGGCCGTCGAAATGCCCCCGGGTCATCCAAAACCCATTCCGAAAATATGCCGAGTCTAAAATCATCATACAAAGCTACCGGAACTATCGGAACTCGATTCCGAGGTCGTTACTCAGAATGTTGACCGAAGTCAAACTTGGCCAAAAAGGCCAACCTTAAGGAACTAAGTGCTCCTATACTACTCTAAACATTTCCAAATCCCGAAGCACCCGTCCCCGCAAGTCATACATCATAATAAGCCTCTATGGGAAGTTTCATTTCGGGGAACGGGGTCCGATAACGCAAAACGATTGGTCGGGTTGTTACATTATCCACCTCTTAAACGAACGTTCGTCCTCGAACGGGTCTAGAATCATACTTGAAGTGTTGAATAAGTGCGGATATCTTCCCCGTATGTCCTCCTCGGACTCCCAAGTCGCCTCCTCGACTGGTTGGCCCCTCCATTGGTCCATTACGGCAGAAACTCTCTTGGATCTCAACTGGCGATCTTGTCTATCAACAATAGCAACTGGCTCCTCCTCGTAGCCCAACCTCTGATCCACCTGAATAGTGCTAAAATCAACCACGTGAGAAAAGTCGGCGTGGTACCTCCGGAGCATGGATACATGAAAGACCGGATGAACTCTTGATAAGCTCGGAGGTAAGGCTAACTCATAAGAAACTTCCCCAACTCGCCTCAACACCTCGAAAGGACCTATGAACCGCGGGCTCAGCTTGCCTTTCTTCCCGAATCTCATAATACCCTTCATCGGCGAGACCTTCAACAGAACCTTGTCTCTCTCCATAAATGACACATCACGTGCCCTCTGATCCACGTATCTCTTCTGTCTGGACTATGCTGTGCGGAGCCTCTCCTGAATAAAATTCACCCTCTCCAGAGCATCCCTCACAAGTTCGGTGCCATATAACTTAGCCTCGCCAGACTCAAACCACCTGATAGGAGAACGACACTGTCGACCATACAAAGCCTCAAATGGATCCATCTCGATGCTAGACTGATAACTATTATTGTAAGCAAACTCGGCCAAAGGCAAGAACTGGTCCCACTGACCTCCAAAGTCAATCACACATGCCCTGATCATGTCCTCCAATATCTGAACTGTACGCTCCGACTGGCTATCAGTCTGAGGGTGAATGCTGTGCTGAGATCTATCTGGGTACCCATCTCACTATGTAATGCTCTCCAGATATGCGAGGTGAACTAAGGACCTCGATCTGATATAATGGACACCCGCACACCGTGCAACCGGACTATCTCCCGAATGTAGATCTGGGCCAACCTCTCAGAAGTATAAGTAGTAGACACTAGAATCAAATGCGCTGATTTGGTCAATCTATCCGCAATGACCCAAACTTCGTCAACCTTCCGCAAAGTCTGAGGCAACCCAACCACGAAGTCCATAGTGATGCGCTCCCACTTCCACTCAGGAATGGGCATCTGCTGAAGTAGGCCTCCTGGCCTCTGGTGCTCACACTTAACCTGCTTGCAATTAAGACACCTAGCCATATACTCCACAATTTCCCTCTTCATCCATCTACACCAGTAATGCTTCTTAAAATCACGATACATCTTTGTAGCACCAGGATGAACAGAATACCGAGAACTGTGTGCCTCCTCTAGAATTCTCCCTCTAAGTCCATCGACATTAGGAACACATAAACGACCCTGAAGTCTAAGAACACCATCCTCGCCAATAGTAACCTCCTTGGCACCACCCTAAATCACTGACTCTCGTAGCTCTGCCAAGTACGGATCATCAAACTGTCGAGACTTAATCTCCCCCAATAACGAAGACTGAGCAACCACATGTGCTAAAACTCGACAAGGCTCTGAAAGATCTAATCTCAACAGGCGATTAGCCAAGGACTGAATGTCCAAGGCTAGCGGTCTCTCCTCTGCTGCAATATAAGCCAAGCTACCCACACTCTCTGCCTTCCTACTTAAGGCATCTGCTACCACGTTTGCCTTGCCCGGATGATAAAGAATGGTGATATCATAATCCTTCAACAACTCAAGCCATCTGCGCTGTCTCAAATTAAGATCCCTCTACTTGAATAGGTGCTGCAAGCTGCGGTGGTCTGTATAAACATAATAGGACACTCCATACAAGTAGTGCCTCCAAATATTAAGAGCATGAACAATCGCCCCCAATTCCAAATCGTGCACAGGGTAATTCTTCTAATGAACCTTCAGCTGGCGCGAAGCATAAGCAATAACTCTCCCTTCCTGCATCAACACACATCCCAAACCAACGTGTGAAGCGTCGCAATACACTTGATACATCCCTGAACCGGAAGGCAATACTAGAACTGGTGCTAAAGTCAATGCTGCCTTGAGCTTCTGAAAGCTCGCCTCACACTCGTCGGACCATCGGAACAGGGCATTCTTCTAAGTCAATCTAGTCAATGGGGCTGCAATAGAAGAAAACCCCTCCACAAATCGGCGATAAAAGACTGCTAGGCGCAAGAAGCTCCTGATCTCTGTAGCTGAAGTAGGACGCAGCCAACTCTGAACTGCCTCAATCTTCTAAGGATCAACCTTGATACCCTCTCCGGATACCACATGCCCCAAGAATGCCACGGAATCTAACCAGAACTCACACTTGGAGAACTTAGCATATAGCTTCTGTTCACGCAAATTCCGGAGCACAACTCTTAAATGCTGCTCGTGCTCACCCAAGCTACGTGAGTAAATTAAGATGTCATCAATGAAGACAATGACAAAGGAATCGATATACGGCCTGAATACCCTATTCATCAAGTCCATAAATGTTGCTAGGGCATTAGTCAAGCCAAAGGACATCACCAGGAACTCATAATGGCCATATCTCGTATGAAAAGCAGTCTTTGGAACATCCGAGGCCCGAATCTTCAGCTAGTGGTACCCCAATCTCAAATAAATCTTAGAAAACACCCGAGCACCTAGCGGTAATCAATACACATCCGCATAGACCCATCTTTCTTCTGCACAAATAAGACTGGAGCACCCCATGGTGACACAATCGGTCTGATAAACCCCTTAGCTAACAACTCCTCAAGATGCTCCTTCAACTCCTTCGGAGCCATACGGTACGGGGGAATGGATATAGGCTGAGTGCCTGGAGCTACATCAATGCAGAAATCAATATCACGATCCGGAGGCATGCTCAGAAGGTCAGAAGGAAATACATCAACAAACTCTCGAACAATTAGCACTGAATCAATCGTCGGAGACTCGGCGGTGGTGTCCCTCACATAAGCAAGATAGGCAGACAGCCTTCTCAACCATATGTCGAGCCCTAAGGAATGAAACAACCCGGCTGGCTGGACTAACTGAGGAACCTCTCCACTCCAGCCTAGGCGACTCGGGCATGGCTAAAGTAACTGTCTTGGCATAGCAATCTAGCACGGCATGATAAGGAGATAGCCAATCCATGCCTAGAATAACCTCAAAATAGACCATGTCGAGCAATAGAAAGTCCGCTCTGGTCTCGAACCCACAAAAGGTGATGACACAAGACCGATAGATCTGGTCTACCACCACAGAATCGCCCACATGAGTGGACACATATATAAGAGAATCCAAGGACTCACGAGGAACATCCAAGAAACAAGCAAATAAGGCTGAGACATATGAATAAGTGGATCCTGGATCAAATAACACTAATGCCTCTCTACCACATACTGAAATAGTACCTGTGATCACAGCGTTTGTGGCCACTGCATCTGCTCGGGCCGGAATAACATAGAACCTAGCTGGTGCACCAGAAGACTGACCTCCGCTGGAATGAATAGGAGCTGGCAGAGCTCCTCCTGCCTAGCCTCCACCTCTGGGGCGGCCTCTACTAGTATGTCCTCCACCTCGGGTGGACGGGGCACCAGTGCTGAGTATGTAGGCTGATAACTATGCTGAACAACCTTTCCCCGAAGTCTGGGACAAGTCCTCCTCATATGGCCTGAATCCCCACACTCATAACATCTCACTGGTGGCATGGCCTGCTGCCCTGAAGAAGAACCCTGGATAACTGGGGGACAATGAGAACCCTCTAGCATGGCACTGAAGTAAGGACTAAAAGAACCCTAATGACTGGAATACCCATCGGAGTAACCCCGAATGGCTGGTGGGTGGTATGAACTCTCTGGCATGGCGGTGAAATAAGGCCTCACTAGAGAACCACGGGGAGGTGGTAGATGAGCTGAATATGGAGGCCTGCTAGGCTATCCCCTGCCGAACTGACCCCTACCTCTGACTGGGGCACCTCTGAAATCTCCCAAAAATCTAGCTCTCTTGTCCTGCTGACCCTGTTCTCTGCCCCTCGATCGATAACGCTCAATCCGACGAGCTATCTCGACCACAAGCTGATAGGTTGTCCCCATCTCCACCTCTCGGGCCATGTTGGATCTAATACCTGAGTGAAGCCCAGCTACAAATTTCCGCACTCTCTCAGCGTCAGTAGGAAGTATCATAAACGCATGACGAGACAACTCAGAAAACCTGGCCTCGTAGTCTATCACTGACATCTGTCACTGCTCCAGCTGCTCAAACTGATACCGCAGTTCTTCCCTCTCAGAGGGTGGAATATATCTGTCCAGGAATAACTAAATGAACTTCTCCCAAGAGATAGCAGGGGAACCTGCTGGTATACCAAGGATGAAGGACTTCCACCATCTGTGGGCTCTACCCTCAAGCTGAAAAAGTAGTGAAATCTACGCCATGGGACTCTAATATCTTCATGTTGTGCAGTCTGTCCCTGCACCTGTCAATGAAGTCCTGAGCATCCTCACCTCTCTCACCCCGGAGACTGGAGGGTGCATTCGAGTCCATCAATCCAATAACTTCTGCGGATCGCCGTCCGCAGCTGGTCTGAGCTCTGGTGCTGCTGCTGCTGGCTGGACACCAGGGGTATGATGTAATGCTATTGTCTGACCTGCAGCCTGGACAGTAGGGGTCAGGACTCCCCCTCCCACCTGAAAAGTGGTCGGGTCTGCTGGAAATAAACTAGCCTGGAACATAGTGTCCATAAATCTCATCATACGGCCCATGACCTCCTTGAAGCCTAGTGCCGTCATGAATTCCACTGGAGCAGGATCTACTGGGGGCACCTCGTCCTGCTCCTCAATGATAGGATCCTCTAGTGGTGGTGCAACCGAAATAGCTCTGGGATGCCCTCGTCCCCTACCTCGTGTCGGTGCCCTCCCCCGACCTCTTCCACGGCCTCTAACGGCAGGGGTAGCGGCCCCTCCCGGGTCTGGAACATCGGATGCGCTTGTCCTCACCATCTGTGAGAGAATAGAGGAATGAGTTTTAGTACACCATTACTGCACGATAGAATATGAATAAAGAGAGGTTTCCTAACACCCTATAGCCTCCTGAAGATAAGCACAAATGTCTCCGTACCGATCTTCAAGACTCTACTGGGCCTGCCCGTGACTCGTGAGACCTACGTGAACCTAGAGCTCTGATACCATGTTGTCACGACCCAAATCCGAACTCAGGTCGTGATGGTGTCCAACGTCGGGGTTAGGCAAGCCAACACTTGTGTTACTAACGAGATTACTTTGTTTGGTAGATTATTCCGAAATTTTGCAAATCTTTAAGGTTTAACATTGTAAAGTGAAATCGTATAACTTAGCCAATTTAAATCAACACAACCAAAAGAACCGTAGATGACATATATACAGTGCCTAAATATAATATCTACTACGTTCCAAGACCTAGTGTCACAAGTCTACGGGCGGACTAGTGTAATATACAAGATAAGATAAAATATTGTGCTACTGTCTGAAGGGATCAGACAGAAATAGCAAAAGAAAACTCCCGAGTGCTGCTGAGGATCGCCAAGGGGGAAGCAACTCACCGTATAGTCAGGTACAGAGTATGCTCTCAGGATCGCGCTCCGGTCTGATAACCAGATGCACCTGCCTTAGAACCTGTTCAATTAAGTACAAAAGCGTAGCATGAGTACATATAAACAAATATGTACCCAGTGAGCATCCTGTCTAATCTCGAAGAAGTAGTGACGAGAAGTAGACGTGATACTTACTAGTTCCATGAGTATATAACAGGGCTAAATAAGACTAAGCAGGGATAACAGTCCTGGAATAAAAAAGACATGAAATATCAAATATAAATTTACAACTTACCTACTTCTACCTGTCAAATCACAATAGTATATAATGAACTACTTTCCCTTTTCACATGAAGCAGTTTATATAATAACAAAAAGACTCTCAGTCAAATATACAACACATAGTATGCCGGAGCGTACGGTCGAAGCGTCGTGAAAAATAAATGTGCACTGCCGAGGGTCGAACGGCTCGAACTATAGATGCATCGATTACCCCGTTCGCGAATCGATCATGCAACGCGGTTTACATAATGATAAGGCTACCCCGCTCACGAATCATACATGTGACGCGGGTGCTCATATACATACACAAAATTATTAGAAATTCAGGCATTTAACAGAGATCATACTTAAAAACAAGAACTTAAGTAATGAAGCTTATAACATGACTTCCTAATATCTTCATGCCATTTCAAGAATAATAAGCAACTCAACATTTCCATTAGGGATACATGAAGGCACATAAAAGCATGCTCGTGGATCCAAAAACTACCCGACATAACAATAATAGCCGCTACATACGGACTCTCATCACTTGGTACGTACATAGTCCCCACATACATTAACATACAACATTTAGATGGCGATATGGGGACAATTCCCTCTTACGAGGAAGGAGACTCACCTCGTGCCGAATCTACTTCCCGGACCAAGAACGCGCCCGAAACTCCGAACTCTACACCCGAGGACTCGAAACTAGCCAAATGTTATACAAATACATCAATTTATGCTCAAAGTATGAAAATTCTCCTATTTAATTAGTAAATTCATCATTATTGAAGAAATTCCAAAATTCATCCACCTAAGGATTGTCAATACATGATTTTTACTTGATTTCATAGCTAATTGACGAGTAATTCCCTAATTTTCTCGAAAGCCCTAGGTTACTACCCGATTCTTGATTTTCACTAATTTAGAAGGTTAATTTAACTAAGCATTCATGAATTAAACTAACTTTGGGGTAGAATTTACTTACCTCTCAGTGGTTGGGTCGTTGAGTCCTTTTTCTAAGCCCTCAAAGTCTTTTAATGGAAGAAACAATGAGGAAACAATGAAGAATCTCGTGTTTTAAAGAAACACACTTCCTAATAGTGGTTCCGCACCTGCGATCTTGCACCTACGAGCAAAGGCTCCCACCTGCGGAAATGGACGAGGAGGCTTGGGCCCGCACCTGCGGAGAGGAGACTGCATATGCGGCTCCACTCCTGCGGAACTTTGTCCGCACCTGCGAGAAATGGGCTGCCCGCTGGGGGTCGCACATGCGAGGCTGGGACCGCAAGAGCGGTCCCGCACCTGCGATTGGGCAACCGTACCTGCGGTCACACCATAACAGGTGCACCAGCAGCTTTTTCAGCTGGTTTTTTGCCTCGTTTGGTGTCCGAGAGGCACCTAGGCCCACCCGAGCCCCCGTCCAAATATACCAACAAGTCCCAAATCATAATAAGGACTCCCTCGAGCCTTCGTAACACTCAAAACAACTCTAAATCTCAAAATCACACATCAAAACCCCTAGAATGAAAACTTAAGAACTTCAAGTTCTTAAATTCGATATCAATGCACCAAACCGACCTATACTACTCGGAATGACACCAAATTTTGCAGGCAAGTCATAAATGACATAACAGAACTGTTCCTGGTATCGGAATTCCATTCGGACCTCGATAACACAAAAACACGTTCCAAACCAAATTTCAAACTTATGGAAATTCTTATTTCAATATTCGGCGCTGAAACACCCCCGGGTCATCCAAAACCCATTCCGAACATACGCCTAAGTGCGAAATCATCATACGAAGCTACCAGAACTGTCAAAACTCAATTTCGAGGTCGTTTACTCAAAATGTTGACCGAAGTCAAACTTGGCCAAAAAGGCCAATCTTAAGGAACTAAGTGTTCCTATACTGCTCTAAACACTTCAAAATCCCTGACCACCCGTCCTCGCAAGTCATAAATCACAATAAGCCGCTATGGGATGTTTCATTTAGGGGAACGAGGTCTGTTAACGCAAAACGACCGGTCGGGTCGTTACAAATTACTTCAAGGGGAAGGTGTTAGGCACCCCTCGAAGTCCACAACTGTGGGTCCCGGCCAAACTTACTTTGTGAATTAATCAAGTAGCAAATAGGTAGTTTAAGCACGCTTATGTAAAGAAATATGGTTTGATAGATTAGCAGTCTAAGCACACATATGTGATAAAAGGGTAAGGGAGGTCCTAAGTTGTTTATCCTATAGGATCACATTTGTACAATGCCCGGTAATCACTCCTCAATAAGGGGATACACGTTGCATTAGCGCACATGTCATCATATCCTTATCTACCCATTTTCCTACCCCTTAGCGGTTATTAAGCGAGTTTGATTTAACGAGCTCTAAGCGTGCTGTTACCTGTCCCTTCCTTGTGGTCCTGGAGGAGTTTAGGACCTCTAAATACTGGCAGTTCTAGACAAACCCTAATGGTTTTAAAAGGGAAAATACTACGCGACAAGCAAGAACAAGTAGGACTAGCACATAAGTGACAAAAAAAAAACAGTTAAGAGGATCAGATTCACCTCCACATGTAATGCAAATAAACAGCTCGTCTCATACACAGACAAATGCATCTTTTTACTAGAGAAAGGATCCTAAGACAGGGTATCTAAGTGAACTTTAAAGCACAAAAATACGCAACACTATTTTTATCAATTCAACGGGGGGCCCTATCAGTTTGCCTACTGATTTTAAACCTGTGAATCTTTAAGCAGTAAACACAATAGGAGCAAGTTTCCAGTTTTATAGAGATTAGTCACCTAAGTCTTGCCTAGGCGTGAATCTGTGCATAACAACATTTACGAGGTACTTAAAGAGTTTTGAAAGTATTTAACCTACAACATGTTGTTCGAGGTGATACAAATCTGAGAGTGGGAGAATTGATTCCATTTTTTTTTATAAACATGACAATTATATGTGAGACTATTTTATACCTTTTCATGGATCAGTAGTTTAACTAGGCAAATGCAAACAGAATCCTAGAGCATGGTATCTAATATCCATATAAGAATGGCAGAATTATTAAGACATAATTTCTAAATGCACACAAGAGTAACATCATTCTTAAAACATGATTTCTAAATGCACAGAATTCGTAAGACATGTTTTCGAACTGCACACAAGGGTGACAGTTTTATGTCAATGTTATTTACTGTCCTAGAAGCATGATCTCTAAGTGATAGGTTGATACAACGCAAAACATAGATTAGTGACATGTGATATGTTGAATAAATATGAAGTCATAGGAACATGATATCTAAGGCATTGCTTAGCATGATTTGGATGAACACTTTATTCCTAGGGGGGCAGGAGTTCTAATGCAGATACACAGAAAGTAAAGCCTACGTCATGCTCTCTACCCAATAGTGTCAACAGTATTATCAGCTACCCTCCCCATTTCACTAGACATCCCTAATATATGTTTACAATTAATTATTAAAAACCAATAGCTGAATGAATTACATAAATAAATAAAAAGAGAAGAAGTTAAACTATAGGGAGCTTGAAGTAGGCCCAAATGTATCTTGAGGATACCAAACCTCCATAACCTCAAATGCCAAGAATTTCATAGCCAATCTCATGTTCGGGTGTGTCAGAGTTCCCTAAGGACCTCAAGGATCCCGGGCATTTCTCACACCCAAACTTTCATAACAAGTACTGAGTAAGTGTGGTGTGGAAAGGGCTAACCCCAGTGTGCCAGAGTTCAGAGGGATCTAAAAGGGATCCCAAGGCAGTCACACACTGGAGGGGCAGAACCTAGGGACTTAAGAGTAGAGTGAGAGTGCTTGACATAGTTTTGAAAAGGCTTTGGTATGAAAAACAATATTAAAAAGGACTCATTTAAGTGAAGAAAAAATAGGAGTTGATTAGTAGTAAAATAGTTTGAACAAGAACAGTGTAAACATTTGAAGAATCAAACAAACAACAGATTAACTCAAAGCAGACAGATTCCACATCTCTTAACAGCATGATTCACACAGGGATATTGGGAGTTGGGGACATATACAACACACATAGTGAACACATACCAAACAGAAGCACATAAGTTTTTTAAAGGGTTCATGGGATTAGGAAATAACTAATAATACAGACATAGTATAGGTATATAAATTTCAGAACAGACAGTTGAGGACATAGTTGCACTAGACAGAGTTAAACATAGAATCAACATTACTTAGGGCAATCAATTACTTAGCAAAGCAGGTTAATACTGGAATATATATAAGAAGATAGGCAAGCAATCCCAACATACATACATGGAGTGGAGTCAGTTTGAAACATGCCAGAAAAAGTAATAAGCAAATACTAGACATGTTAATCATAAGTTAAACTGGGCAAAACTCATATACGCTAAGTGAAACAAGGAATAAAGCAAGCTAGTTACATATTGAAAAGCCAAGTAATAGGCAGAAATAAACGGATAATTAGTAAACTGAAGCAGTAAGAGAACACATAGGGTTTGGAACTTGGATTTAAATTAGAACATACCAGTTAAGTAGAGTAGACACAAAGTATTGAGCAGTGTAGTGCGATAACTAGCCTTGGCTTACAGCTGGCTAGTTTAATTGAAGTAGCAAGTAACAAGAATGAGCAAGGAGCTTTAAATGTAAAAGAGAGAGTTTTTGAACCAGTGTGTTTGTGTGTTTACTGAGAATATAGGAGAGTAAATATATAGCAGTTGAGAGCTAGACAAATAAGGTAAGCAATAAATTGTTGAGTAATTGGAGAATCAAATAATCAATTAAGAATAAAACCAGTAAAGTCTTCCCTTAATTAAGGGAGTAATTTACCAACGGTAAAGAGCAGGTAGCAAATAAGGAAAGAAATCACATAGCTAGGTACATAGTAGGCAATTAGGGGTAAATACAAAAAGGGTTCAATTAAGAAAATAAGTAGTAAGAATCACTAAGTAACACGGTTAATCACATAATAAGGCAAGAAATAATTTAGAAGTTGTAAAAATAGGGAATATAACTGGAAATCAGCATATGAGTAACATTACAGCAAAATCAGGGAATCCGGAATTCAAGATACTACTGGTTTTGAGGGAAATAATATAGATTTTCCATGAATGAGCAAGTAAACCAAGTATAAACATGAGAATCAATTTGAAGCCCTAATAAGATATACTAGGGAAAAATCACAAAAATATTCAAATTAAATGAAGCAGTATTGTGAGAATCATACGCATAGCATAATCAAACAGCAAATAAACGAGGACGAACTCAGAATCCAAACAGTGTTAAAAAAATTAGGGGTTTCAACATAATTGGTTAGGGTTAAGGGGAGACTTAACAAAATCGATTAAAACACATAAGAATCTGGGAATAAACACTTAAAATCATAAATCATTTCGAAGAAAAAGGTTTCAGATACCCTATTTAGGAAAAAATGAAGAGACGCTTTGAAAATCAGCAGGTTTCTCATATAAACAAGCAAAAATAGTTCAAAAATTCTCAGATCTGTTACAGATCTAATAGGTTTAGGAGATGAGATTAGGGTTTTGAGAAAAATACCCCAGAGGTGAAATACCATCTTAGTAACCATAGGTTTAGCAAAAAATACGATCTTACTCAAATCGAGCCATGGTGGCCTGAGGATGGTGAGGACAGGCCAATGTGTGAGCGGACCGGCCACTGGTCCCTTGAGGACCTCAAAGACAGCAGAAATCCCGGCGTAGGAGAGCCGTTAAGGTTGTAGAATGGTGATGAGCCACCATAGTCGACAGCAAGCAAGCAACAACGATGGAAATAAGGGTTAGGGAAGAGAGAACTTAGGAGAGAAGGGGAAGGGTGACGGCGGGTGTGTGAGGAGAAAATGAGGGGTTTTAGGGGGTAGTATTAGGTTAAATTAGGAAAGAAATAGCCTGGACCGTTGATAAAAAATGATCAACAGCCAGGGTTTGAGCGAAATTGGGTCGAGTAGTATTAGGATTTTGGGCCTGGGGTCTTTGGGCCAATTGATAAGGCATTTGGGCTGACTTAATAGGCTACAATTGAAATAAAAATAGGCCATTTGTTAAATACCCAAGCAAAATTAAGCAAAATAATTTATAAAATAACTACTAATTATAAAAATGAATTTCATGCATAGAAATATTTCAAAAATGAATATTTAGTATTTTAAAAATACGAAAGACTAATTATGGTAATATAGTACAAAAGTTATATGCATGGGCTATAATTGCAAAGTTATTGTAATTATAGCCAAAAGATGCCAATTTGGCTATTTATGGAATAATTTAGTCTTAATAAGACCATAAATAATAGACTAAATCAAGAAATGTCTTTGAAATCATTTGTGGTGCAGTTTTGTAGTTATTTATCTGAAATAAAATACTGGACAAATTTATAAAAATGTAGAAAAATTATGGAAAAATACCAATTGATATTAAAGCATGATTTTGAAGGTATATATGAAATCTAAAAGATATTTTTCAGGAAAAATTGGATATCAACAGATAATAATAAACCAAAGTAAGAGTTATGGTATAGTATGACCTACCTAGTTGTGGTAAAGCCATAAGCATAGATAACTGAGGCTATGAAACAAGATAAAGCAATAGACGTAAGTTCAAAAAAGTACCAAGCAAAGAACTTTAGTACACCTATAGATGCCTAGATGGACAACTTGTCATAGTACTTTATATGTTCACAAAGTGAATCCTAGAGATTGGTTAAAAGCTAACGGAATAATGAGATAAGAGTCGCATTAGCACACATTTAAGGTTAGAATCGTACAGGCTGTATGAAAGAAGGTAGAAACAGTTACGAGATTGGAAGAATTTCTACCACAAGTCGTGGTGTGAGAAAGAGGCCAAAAGGAGGGAATGCCCTAGACTTTGGATTTATTCACCGAACAACTCCCTAGATGGAAAAGACAATATTAAAGTATTCGTAAGATCTATTGTTTAAGAGACGGATAAGTGCATTAGTCAACATTAGAGGACGAATGTTCTAAATGGGGAAATGATGCTACACCCCATGTTTTCGTACGTGAGTACGTCGTAAGTCAATTGATGTAACCTTAGAAATACGATTTAATTTGGAATAATATAAAGTAAGTTAATAAAGTTACCTTGGAGGTTACAAATATTTAAGATCATTAATAACGAGTACCAAGAGGGTTGGAAAGCTTGGAAGCTAAACCAATTGAAGAAAATAAGTTCCGTCGAAAGTCGACGAGTTCGGAATGTTATAACATGAACTTTTGGGGTGAGACTAGGGCGCTATAAATGATAAGGAGGTTATGTTATGAGTTTCTTTTGTCTTATGATAGTCGTGTGTTATGTTTTGAAGTCAAGCGAGTTGTGGAATAAAAGTTGGCAAAGATCATCACAAGTTACATTCATAACTATACTGAACTTTTGGTCAAATATAGATGCGCTTTTATCAAGATATACATGGAACTAAGGGATTATCTACCTACCAAATTGAAGATCTACGATTCTATTTTCTAACTCATTAAACCGTTCATTGATACGACATAGGAGTAGCGAGATATGTGCATTTTCGCGAGACTACCTAGACATCACAAGTGACAAGTAGGTGTGTCACTAAAGATTTTTGAGAAATATATTTCGTGTGTTATATGAGGTCTTATTGGGATATATTATATACCAAATTTAAGGTCATGTAATGTAGTTTCTAACACTCCTAACCGTTCATTCATACAGCATCCAGATAAAATGATACAAGAATCGGAAGATGGGCCAATGCAAGGGTGCCAAGGTAGCACCTCTTTGACTTTTCAAAAGTTTATATATTTGTTTGAGCTCGTCTCTATCTTCACTTTTACATATATCCCGACCACAGAACACCATAAAAACCTATTCTTAAGCTATCCAAAGGGTTTCAAAGAATACTAACATCCGTTGTACGAAATCAAGAAGCGATAACACTAGAATGATCCCTACAATGTAAGTATCGCTATATCACCTCTCTTTTTCTTTATAGTTTGAGTTTTGGAAGGTAATTCATAGTTAAGAAACTTATACTTTCTGTATTTAATCTTTAAATATCAAGGAAGGTTGATAAATTCATTTCCTAATAGTTAGAACTCATGGGACGGTGATCGGAAGTCGTGAGTTCGAGTTATTCGATTTGTAGTGGACTAATTTTGTGGGATGTTTCGTGTTTATTTTGGGATGTTTATTTTTATAATGGTTTATGTAGTTTTGGAGGATAAAAGGTATGGATAAACACCACATAATGATGCATTGGTTGGCTAGTCATTCGTCATTACATATTTAGGTTGTTTGACACTAGTTTTGTTGTCGTTTTATGTATCAAGTTATTAGGGTGTGTGGGTTGTTTTGTGATATAGTGTGGTGGAGGTAAGGTTGGGAAATAATGCATACATGCTGTTATTTCTTTGTTATTGGTGTTGTTAGTATATGGTATTGGAGGAGGGCCTTGTTACAAGGGAGATGCTGCCCAAATTTATGTAAACGAGCTACTAGTTTAAGTTGCTAACTTAGCCTTTACTCAGCACTGACTTTGAATCTCCTCATGCTGTGGTAGATTGAGTTGAGTTTTTTGATGAATTTCTTGGAAGGTATTAAGGACTCAACGTAGTTAAGGTATGCTAAGGCTCTTCCTTCATTGTTTTGGCATGATCTAAAGTGAAACGAACATAAACAATACACTATTTCATAATGAATCTACTCCTAGAAACTAAGGTTTTCCATGTTGTTCTTTCCTTACAAAGTTATTCTATGAATGTATGTATGATCCTTGAGTCCTAGTGAATTTCAAATTGATAGTACGATGTCAATAATGTTAATCGAAGGTGCAACTATCTTACGTCACTCCGAAAAGTTTAGAGCATGATTCCATGAGTCCAGCATGCATTATAAATAGTATATATTCTACTCTACCAAGCCGCGCTATAGTCAGCCGGGTACGACACCTATTGTGAAACCACTGATCAGTTGGTTTTACCGAGCTCCACGTGGCCGGGTACGATTCTACCGAGCCTTATGGTGGCTGAGTACGTTTTTACCGAGTCCTCTTTGGGGCCGGGTATGATATGATGATGATGATGCCCACAGAGGCGTATGTTTTTAAAAGTTTATGTATTTATATGTATCATGCATTTCATGTCAGTAGCCCTCAGAGGCGCTCATATGCTACATGTTGTGTCTCCTCTATCTCACTTTACATTACCGTTCTTATTTATGCTTTCCTGCCTTACATACTCGGTACTTTATTCGCACTAACGTTCCTTTTGCCTGGGGACACTGTGTTTCATGCCCGCAGGTCCCGATAGACAGGTTGAGAGTCCTCCAAGTAGGCTATCAGCTCAGCGGAAGGTGTTGTTGCACTCCACTTGCTCCGGAGTTACCTATTTGGTCAGTATGATTGGGACATGCATTGACTAGTCTGGCGGAGCCCTGTCCCGACCTTTATGATTTTTATGTACTCTTAGAGGCTTGTAGACAAATGTCAGGTATATGGATACTTGTATGGCCTTGTCGGCCTATATTTTGAATTTAAAAATGATCATGTCAGCCTTATAGGCGCGTATGTCACATGTATAAGTTTCTATATCATGTTAGGTCGTCCTATGTCTAGAATTCCCTTATGTTTTATTTCTGTTATGTCATGATGACCATTTTGGCACATTTACCCATGATAATACGATAAGAAAGATATGTTATGTTGGTACTCGATTGAGTAAAGTACCGGGTGCCCGTCACAGGCCTCTGGTTTGGGTCGTGACATTTGTAGGATCCTTTGCCTACGACTCCGAGGACATGGTATGGTTCTTCCCAATTAGGGCCTAGTTTCCTTTCATTTGGGTTTCGAGTATTGAGGGTGACTTTCCTTGGAACTAAGTCCCCGACTCTGAAGTAGCGGGGTTTCGTTCTTCTGTTGTAGTACCTTTCGATCCTTTGTTTTTGAGAGGTCATTCAAACTAATGCGACCTCATGGTTTTCATCTAATAGCTCGAGGGAGGAATTCATGGCCTCGTAGTTTGAGTCCTCGGTGGTATGTTGAAATTTGACACTCGGTTCCCTGACCTCGACTGGGATCAGTGCCCCGAAACTATATACCAAAGAAAACAGGGTCTCCCCCGTGCTCGAACTCGAAGTTGTTCGATATGCTCATAGTACCTCGGGCAGCACTTCACTCCATTTCCCCTTCGCATCATCTAACATCTTCTTTAAGTTTTTGATGATGGTTTAGTTTTTGGACTCGGCTTGACAATTTGCACTTGGGTGGTAAGGCGTTGATAGGATCCTTTTGATTTTGTGATCCTCAGGGAATTTTGTCACCTTGCTGCCGATGAACTACTTCCCATTATCGCATGTAATCTCGGAGGGAATCTCGAATTGACATATGATGTGGTCCCATATGAAGTCGATGACTTCTTTTTCTCTTATTTTTTCGAAGGCCTGCGCTTCTACCCATTTTGAGAACTAGTCAGTCATAATAAGATAAATCTAGCTTTACCTGACACTGTAGGTAGGGGGAAGACGATACCAATCCCTCATTTAATGAATGGCCACGAGGATAGAACCGAGTGTAGTTGTTCAGCGGGTTGGTGGATCATCGGCTAAAATCTTTGGCATCTATCATACCTTCGAACGAACTCCTTAGCATCTTTTTCCATGCTATCCCAGTAGTAACCTGCTCTGATCACCTTTCAAACCAAGGAGTCGGCACCGGAGTGGTTTCCACAAGTGCCTTCGTGGATTTCTCGTAGCACATAACCAGTATCCCCTAGTCCCAAGCACACTTCCAGTGGTTCATCGAAGGTCCTTCTATATAATGTTCCATTTTCATCGAGTGAAAATCGGGCTGCTTTGGCTCAGAGAGACCTTGATTCTTTTGGGTCCGTGTGGAGCTTCCCATGTTTCAAGTACTCGACGTACTTGTTCCTCTAATCCCTTGTTAGACTTGTCGAGTTAATTTCTGCATGACCCTCTTTGATCACTGACCTCGATAGTTGTATGACAGTTCCACAGACAATATCATCTTCTTCAACAAATAAGCCCAAGTTTGCGAGTGCATCGGCCTCACTATTCTGTTCTCGAGGTACATGGAGGGTCCATTCTTTGAAGCGATGCAATGTCACTTGAAGCTTGTCTAAGCATTTTTTCATCCTATCTTCTCGAACCTCCCATTTACTAGCTGACTACCAAAAGAGAGTCACATTTTGCCTCGATGACCTCTGCTCCCAGCCCTTTGGCTAGTTCTAGACCTGCAATCATGGCCTCATACTCGGACTTATTGTTAGTAAATTTCAAAGTTTTTATAGATTGTATAATGGTGCTTCCCGTAGGCGGTTTTAGAACTGTACCGAGCCTGGACCCTTTCACATTCGAGGCACCGTCTGTGGAGAGGGTCCATACCCCGGAGGATGTGCCCGTTTTCAATAAGAGTTCCTTTTCTACTTCGGGCACGAGGGTAGGTGTAAAATTGGCCACGAAGTCCGCCAAAATTTGAGACTTGATAGTCGTTCGGGGTTGATACTCGATATCGTAACCTCTGAGTTTGATGGCCCATTGGGCCAATCGGCCCGATAATTCGGGCTTATGCAAAGTGTTTCGAAGTGGATACGTATTTAATACACATATAGGATGACATTGAAAATATGGTTTCAATTTCTTAAATGCACTTATTAATGCTAGGGCTAATTATTCCAAATGTGGATACCTAGTTTCAGCATCTCCTAGGGTCCGACATACATAATAGACAGGAAATTGCGTACCTTGCTCTTCTCGAACCAAATAACCACTTACCGTCACCTCGGACACGGATAAATACAAGTATAGTGTTTCATCCTCCTTCGGAGTATGAAGCAAAGGCGGGCTCGAGAGATACCATTTTAATTCCTCCAAGGCTTGTTGGCACTCCGGGGTCCACGCAAAGTTGTTTTTCTTCCTGAGGAGGGAGAAGAAATGATGGATCTGATATGAAGGCCTTGAGATAAAGCGACCTAAAGCAGCTATCCTCCCGGTTAGCCATTGTACGAATTTCACATTGTTAACAACGGTGATTTCCTCGATCACTTTGATTTTATCGGGGTTGATCTCGATCCCCCGGTTCGACACCATGAAACATAAGAACTTGCCCGAGCTGACTCCGAAAGCGCACTTCTCGGGGTTGAGTTTCATGTTGTACTCTCTTAAGACATCGAACGTTACCTGCAAATGGGCCAAATGGTCCTGTGCGCGCAGGGACTTAACTAGCATGTCATCAATGTAAACTTCCATAGATTTTCCTATGTGATGTTCGAACATCTTATTAATTAGGCGTTGATATGTTGCTCCTGCATTTTTTAGCCCGAATGGCATTACATTATAGAAATATGTACCATACTTCGTGATAAAAAAGTCTTTTCCTGGTCCTCCGGGTTCATTTGAATTTGATTGTATCCGGAGTAGGCATCGAGAAAAGTAAGGATCTCGTGGCCAGCCGTGACACCGATGAATCGATCGATGTTGGGTAGTGGGAAAGAATCTTTAGGGAATGCATTGTTCAAATCCTTGTAGTCTACACACATTTTAAGTTTATTCCCTTTTTTGGGGACTACCACTACGTTAGCTAGACATTCAGGGTATGTTACTACCCTAATGAATTCTATTTTGAGAAGTTTGCTGTAACGACCCGACCGATCATTTTGAGAATTTAAGCTCCGTTCGGGGGTGTATGGTCATAAGCAGCCTCACCTTGTGTATATTGCCCTGTGTGAGTGGTTAGATTCAGTTACCGGATAATCCGGAGTCGAATTGGGAGAAATATTTCAGTTTTAGAAGCTTAAGTGATGAAAGTTGACTAGAGGTTTAACTTTTGTGTAAACGGCCTCGGAATGAGTTTTGGTTAATGACAACAGCTTCGTATGATGATTTTGGACTTAGGCGTGCATCCGGTATTGGTTTTGGAGGCCCGTAGAGTGAATTGAGGTAATTTGGCAAAAGTTAGATTCAGCGTTTTCGGCCGATAGGTCAATTTTTGATATCGGGCCCAGAATGGAATTCCGAGAGTGGCTGTAGGTCCGTTGTGTCATTTGGGATTTGTCTGCAAAAGTTCACATTAATCCGGGTTGAATTGATAGGTTTTGACGCGAGTCTTGATATTTGAAGTTTTGAAATTTCCTAAGTTTGATTCATTGTTTTAGTGTTGTTTTACGTGTTTTGAAACCTCGAGCGAGTCCGTGCTAGGTTATATGACTTGTGTGTGTGGTTGGACGGGGTCCCGGGGACTTCAGGTGTGTTTCGGGTCTATTTTCATAATTTTTGAACAGCTGAAGTTTCCTTCTGGTTTCCATCTATGCGATCGCATAGGAGTAGTCGCGATCGCATAATGTCTATTTGGGAAGCCCAGTTTTTCTTAATCGCAATCGCATAGTCTACTTCGCGATCGCACAACTTGAAGACTTCACTCTACGCGATCTCATGCTCATGTTCGCGATCGCAGAAGTATATTTTCCTTTTCTTCGCGATCGCATCTTCAGAATCGCGATCACACAATGCAATTTTAGCAGTGACCATAGACCTCTTCTATGCAATCACATAAACTCATTCGCAATCGCATAGTACCTTTTTGCCAGCATCAACTTTCCTCTCCGCGATCGCATCCTTGTGTCCGCGATCGCGATTCTTTAGTACTTGGGCAGAACAATTTTAAACTCAAAATCGGGGTTTCACCATTTTAATCATATTTTGACTTCTAGAACTCGGTTTTGGGCGATTCTTTAAGGGTTTTCACACAAATCAAATGGGTAAGTGTTCTTCCACTATAATTAATTATATTTCATGAATTATTTCTTGTTTTTATCATTTAATTTGTGTTTTGGGTTGAGGTAATTGTGGGTCTTGAAAGAAAACTTCTAAGAGGAAATTTCATGATTTGAAAGACAAAATGACATCGGAATTTGATAAAATTAGTATGGGTGAACTCGAATCGGAATGGGTAATCGGAATTTGTAAAATTTGTCAGGTTCTGACGTGCAGGGCCGGGGGTCGAATCTTGGGTAAATTTTTATAAATTAGTAAAGATTGAAACTTTATTATTTGGAATCATTCCTTATATGTGCTATGTGTGTTTTGAAGTTGTTTTAGTTTATTTTGAGCTGTCCGGAGGTCTTTCCGCCCGAGAAGTTCACTTTTGAGTATCCGGTTGTCGTCTTTGAGGTAAGTATCTTGCCTAACCTTGTGTGGGGGAACTACCCCTTAGGATTGAGTCTTCTATGTTGACTGTAGCCCACGTACGCGAGGTGACGAGTGCGTACTCAGACTTAATTGCAAACAGATTGCCCCTTTAGGATTTTAGGTTCTTATGTTCCCCGCGTATGAATTTGAATCCTTGAATTCTAGTTTTACCTCTTCCTGCTCAAATTGGATGTTAATTTCTTAGCGTTTCCTTTGCTTCTTATTTGTCCTTATTGGACTTAAATGCAGACTTTGCCCTTCCTACCGTTATGCTATATCTTCCTTCATACACTGCTTATTTGACTAAAACTAGTATGATCTCGCCCTATAATTGTTTAACAATAATTGAAAATCTATATGTTGGTGTCAAGCATGCCCGTGAGTCGTACATGGTGATTTAAATGATTTTCCCTTTAGTGCTACTTGAGTTGAGTTGATGACCGTCCATGTTGATGATATTTCTTGAGTGTTGCCTATCTGTTAAGCATTCATTCAAGCTGAGTTTATTCGGTGAAGCTAATTGTCTAAGTGAGATTGGTTATAGCTGATTCCCTTGCCGGGATGATTTGGTTTTCTTTGGTTGTGAACTTGAATATATAGAATTGTTGATATATTTGCTTTGTTTTTCCCTCGTTATGTTGTTCTCTTTGTGCTTGTCATTCCTTTCAGTGGCTACATCTTATGAGTGAGTTTTTTCCATTCTTGCGGTTCAAGTCTTGTATTGATTTGCTCATCGAACCTTGCGTTCGGTCTTTGTCGCTTTTGTGCCTGTTGTGGCAATGTATGTTGTTTTGTCGCATTCTGGTTGTTCTCATTAGTGGCTGCATTGCGGCTGCATTGCATATTTAAATTGGCACTACGGACGAGATTCTGGGTGCATTCCCCTTGTACTGCATCGCATATTTAAATTTGGACTACGGACGAGATTCCAAGAGTTTTCCCCCTGTACTGCATTGCATGACAAATTCTGAGTTACAGACTGTGTTCCGGTGGTTTTATCATTGAGGAGATTTGGATCGAAGGATATACATATATATATATATATATATATATATATATATATATATATATATATATAAATATATATATATATTGAAATGTATAGCTGAAAAGCAATTATCTCCAGGAAAAGTTATGTCCGAAGGACTTCTATTTCGAAAGAATATTTGAAAAGTATTGTCTTGCAGAAAAATGATATTTGAAAGAGCAGTATTTGGGAAAGTATATTTGAACACCACGTATATGGGAAAATGACTATGCTTTAAAGATTCCTCTTTATAAAAAAAAATATACATTCAGAGGAAGTATGTTTCAAAGAAGAAATTTCTCTATTCCGAAATGATTTTATCTTTAAAGCTTTCTAAATAAACTCACAACTTAAAGGTTTTCGCTCGAAGGTTTGACCAGCTTTATTGAGTTTATTGGCTAAGGCCTGATGTGAATAAATTGATGCAGTACTGAGTTGCTAGTGTTTTATTGGGTTGTGATTCCCGAAATTTGGCTTGCATGCTTCCATTCTCTTTGCGCATTCCTATTATGTTGTCCATTGATCAAAATTGCTGAAGTTTTCTTCAGTATTATTCTATCATACCGTTAATTATATTGAAAAATCTTTAGATTGATATTGTGTTTCGGTCATTCTTATATTTACGCCTTTTTACTTGATAGACCAGTGGTTTCTTTACTAGTCCTCGTCACTACTCCACCGAGGTTAGTCTTGATACTTACTGGACATCGCTGTGGTGTGCTCATACTACACTTCTGTGCATTTTTGTGTGCAGATCCAGGTATCTGTTGTTAGTAGTTGTGCAGGTTCATTGACGAGGAGACTCAAGGTAAACCTGCTGCTGCGTTCGCTTGCTTCAGAGTCACCTTCCTGTTTATTTCAACTGTACTTACTTATTTCTAGACAGTTGTATTTAGACTCGATAGAAAGTTTCATAGAGCTTATGACTCTTATTTATCGGGTTTTGGGAAAATGTAAACTCTGTCAAGATTTCTATATCGAGACTGTTATAATTCCTTTGTTATTTTGTGGTTAAATATTAGGCTACCTAGTCCCTAAGACTAGGTGCCATCGCGGTACCCAACAGAGGGAAATTTGGGTCGTGACAAGTTTGTATCAGAGCTCTAGGTTCATAGGTGCTACGAGTCATAAGCGAGTTTAGCAGAGTCTTACGGATCGGTACGGAGACGTCTGTACTTATTTTTGAGAGGCTACGGATCTATTAGGATAATTTCACTTCCTTCATTCCTATCGTGCGAGTTCATTGATCTTGAAGTTTAAAATTATCGTTTCATTCTCTCAACAATGGTGAGGACACGAATTGCGGTTCCTGATGATGTTACCCCGAAGCAAATGTCGCAAGGGTCAGAGACAGAGGCCGACGAGATGCACGAGCCGCCGTTAATATTCCTTCTAGAGAAGCCGCTGAGGAGTCGCCAGTAGTTCTAGTTGGGAGACAGGTACTGGGGGAGCCTGTTGCTACCCCGGGCTTCAGGAGGCCTGGGCATAGTTTTGAGAATTGGTACATTGACTCAGGCAAGATTGATTCTAGTTCACCGGCTATTACACGGATCAGGGGAGGAGTTCAGACTCCCACCGTCTACACTCCAGAGCAGTGAGATCATATTGGTCAGGTTCCAATTGTCATGGCAGTACGAGATGTGGTTTCAGTTCAGCCCGTGGTTAGGGCAGTAACATCGGAGGAAGAATACCTTGGACTTCAGAGGTACAGGAAGTACCGCCCTTCTATCTTTCAGTGGATTGGTGGTCGAGGGTGCCCAGGGTTTCCGGGAGAAGCGTCATTATATTCTTAGCACTTTGGGTGTTGTGGAGAAGAGCCAAATTATTTTTGTCACGTCTCAGGTTCAGAGTAGTGGGTTGATCAGTGGTGGCGGCATATGAGTTGGGGTAACCTGGACGAGTTAGCTTCACTAGCATGAATTCAGTTTTTTAAATTTTTNGGGGGGGGGGGGGGGTCGCACCTCAGTTCCTTCGGGATGTACGACGGGTGGAGTTTGAGCAGTTGCATCAGGGCGCTATGTCACTATTGGAGTATGTTGTTAGACTCTGAGAGTTGGCCAGATATACACCTCGTTTGGTTGCTTCAGTAGGATATGAGTCTGTAGAGTCATTGAGAGATTCAGACATGATATTCGGTTCAGCGGGACTCGAGAATTAGAGTAGGATTCCTCGTTTCAGCAGGTAGTAGGGATCGCTCGCCGGTTAGGGAGCCTGTGGGGCCGGGAGCGAGAGGACAGACAAGGTCAGGAGAGAGAGTTCAGGGAGGAGAGGAGGCCTTGTAGACCGGAGTAATCTACTGGTCCTTGTTATGGCACCAAGGTGCGTCATGGTAGAGAATTTTGGGTCAACCAGCTCAGTTTGCATTACCAGATTCGCATGGGGGCATTCCAGATACTCATGGGTCTCAGAGGACCGTATTGTGTGTTTTCAACAACCACATCAGCAAAGAGATTGTTTTCAGTGTGGAGATGTTAGTCACAGGGTGAGAGATTGTTCCAGGGTTCAGGTAAGTGTGTTATAGTAGGGTATTCAGATGAGTAGAGGGCGCCCAAGAGGGGGAGGCCCGACCCATTGATGTATTTCATATTATAGGTTGGGGACCGTTGGGTCAAAGATTATCACCCAGGTATGTTGTGATGTGCTAAATTTGGGTACCATTGTATTTCACTATTGTTCTGTTGGTCATGACGAGTTTCCCTTATTTGTTGTTTCATTTATGAGTGAGTTTCATATTTTGCACTCTTTTTTTGTGCTTGCTACTGTTGGGAGATTCTATGAGTAGTAGCTCGTGTCTATCGTTGTCTCATTCATCCTTGCTAGAGGTGAGTCCTTGTTGTTCATTATGATGAGCTTTATATGATTTTTCGTAAGTATTTTGTTTAAGAGCTGTGATTTGATACTCCATCGAGGTGTGAGTTCAATTAGTATTATGACTTTTATCAGCTGAGATGAGTTAATGTAAAAATTTCTATTAGTATGATATATTTTCGGTATGTGATTCCGAGTTGAGGGTGAGGTCCTCATGATATTTGTGATTCGATATATTTAGACCGGGCTGAGTACCACGGTGGAAATCTTAATAGGATGGAATGCTTGTGATGTGTTCATATGCTTTGTTTCCTCCTTGTTATATTGCTGTTGGTAAGTCAGTATTGATAGAAAGTTGTGCCCATGGGCTTTTGCTTGATAGATCCTTTATATGTTTCTATTTTCATATTCAGTCATTTCGTTATGTGTTTCTTTAGTTCAGTTGCGGGATGTGTGCCCGGTTGTGGTAGTTGTGGCTTGGTGATTCGGGTGTTTAATAATGAAGTCTTCGTGGTCATTGCATCATTATCAGTAGTATGGGGTTTGGAAATAGAGTTTTCCCATATGTGGGGCCAATTGCCAATGATGATTGATTTTGGGCAGTTATTGTGATCAAAAAGTGCTATTTGAGCCTATGTGTGATGAGTTATATTGTGTGGTCGTGCCTTATGGGTGTAGACCTGAGTTGATGCAGCTGGTTGAGGCTAATGCCGAATATGGATTTAGAATCGGGTCTTTTGAGAAATGAGTAGAAGGTGAGAAAGTGAGGTATGAGGCTTATCGGTGGTGATGTGAAGGCTATATTGCAATTGATTGTCTCATCAGACTTATGTGAGTTGGGGTGACTTGGGATCACCCACGAGTATGTGTTAGAAGTGTACGATCAGTGATTGGATGAGTTCAAGGTGAAACTTGGCACGTTCGAGGACGAACGTTTGTTTTAAAAGGGGGAGAATGTAATGACCCGACCGGTCGTTTTGAGAATTTAAGCTCCGTTCGGGGGTGTAAGGTCATAAGCAGCCTCACCTAGTGTATATCGACTCGTCTGCGTGGTTAGATTCAGTTACCGGATAATCCAGAGTCGAATTGGGAGAAAATTTTCAGTTTTAGAAGCTTAAGTGATGAAAGTTGACTGGAGGTTTGACTTTTGTGTAAACGGCCTCGGAATGAGTTTTGGTTAATGCCAACAACTTCGTATAATGATTATGGACTTAGGCGTGCGTCCGGAATTGGTTTTGGAGGTCTGTAGAGTGATTTGAGGTAATTTGGCGAAACTTAGAATTTCGGCGTTTCCGGCCGATATGTGAAATTTTGATATCGAGCCCGAAATGGAATACCGAGAGTGGCTGTAGGTCCGTTGTGTCATTTGGGATTTGTCTGCAAAATTTCACGTTACTCCGGGTTGAATTGATAGGTTTTGACGCGAGTCTTGATATTAGAAGTTTTGAAAATTCCTAAGTTTGATTTTTGGTTTGATTCATTGTTTTAGTGTTGTTTTACGTGTTTCAAAACCTTGAGCGAGTCCGTGCTAGGTTATATGACATGTGTGTGTGGTTGGACGGGGTCCCGGGGGCCTCGGGTGTGTTTCGGGTGGGTGTCGGGTCCATTTTCCTTATTTTTGAACAGCTGAAATTTCCTTATGGTTTTCTTCTATGCGATCGCATAGGAGTAGTCGCGATCGCATAGTGTCTATTTGGGCAGCCAAATTTTTCTTAATCGCGATCGCATAGTCTACTTCGCGATTGCACAGCTTGAAGACTTCACTCTACGCGATCGCATGCTCATGTTCGCGATCGCAGAAGTATATTTTCCCCTTCTTCGCGATCGCATCTTCACAATCGCGATCGCACAATGCAATTTTAGCAGTGACCATAGACCTCTTCTATGCGATCGCATCAACTCATTCGCGATCGCATAGTACCTTTTTGCCAGCAGCAACTTTCCTCTCCGCGGTCGCATCCTTGTGTCCGCGATCGCGATGCTTTAGTACCTGGGCAGAAAAGTTTAAACTCAAAATCGGGGTTTCACCATTTTAATCATATTTTGACTTCTAGAACTTTATTTTGGGTGATTCTTTGAGGGTTTTTCACACAAATCAAATGGGTACGTGTTCTTCCACTATAATTAATTATATTTCATGAATCAGTTCTTGTTTTTATCATTTAATTTGTGTTTTGGGTTGAGGGAATTGTGGGTCTTGAAAGAAAACTTCTAAGAGGAAATGTCATGATTTGAAAGACAAAATGACATCAGAATTTGATAAAATTAGTATGGGTGAACTCGTATCGCAATGGGTAACCGGAATTTGTAAAATTTGTCGGGTTTCGACGTGCGGGGCCAGGGGTCGACTTCTGGGTCGATTTTTATAAATTAGTAAAGATTAAAACTTTATTATTCGGAATCATTCCTTATACGTGCTATGTGTATTTTGAAGTTGTTTTAGTTGATTTTGAGCCGTCCGGAGGTCTTTCCGTCCGAGAAGTTCACTTTTCAGTATCCGGTTGTCGTCTTTGAGGTAAGTATCTTGCCTAACCTTGTGTGGGGGAACTACTCCTTAGGATTGAGTTTTCTATATCGACTGTAGCCCGCGTACGCGACGTGACGAGTGTGTACTCGGACTTATTTGCAAATAGATTGCCCATTTAGGATTTTAGGTTCTTATGTTCCCCGCGTATGATTTTGTATCCTTGAAGTCTAGTTTCACCTCTTCCTGCTCAAATTGGAAGTTAATTGCTTAGCATTTCCTTTGCTTCTTATTTGTCCTTATTGGACTTAAAGGCGGACTTTGCCTTTCCTACCGTTATGCTATATCTTCCTTCATACACTGCATATTTGACTAAAACTAGTATGATCTCACCCAATAATTGTTTAACAATAATTGGTATATCTGTACGTTGGTTTCAAGCATGCCCGTGAGTCGTACATGGTTATTTAAATGATTTTCCCTTAAGTGCTACTTGAGTTGAGTTGATGACGATCCATGTTGATGATATTTCTTGGGGTTGCCTATCTGTTGAGCATTCGTTCAAGCAGATTTTATTCGGTGAAGCTAATTGTCTAAGTGAGACTGGTTATAGTTGATTCCCTTGCCGGGATGATTTGGATTTCTTTGGTTGTGAACTTGAATATATAGAATCGTTGCTATATTTGCCTTGTTTTTCCCTCGTTATGTTGTTCTCTTTGTAATTGGCATTCCTTTCAGTGGCTACATCTTATGAGTGAGTTTTCCATTCTTGCGATTCAAGTCTTGTATTTATTTGCTCATCGCAGCTTGCATTCGGTCTTTGTCGCTTTTGTGCCTATTGTGGAAATGTATGTTGTTTTGTCGCATTCTGGTTGTTCTCTTCAGTGGCTGCATTGCATATTTAACTTGGGACTTCAGACGAGATTTCGGGAGCTTTCCCCTTATACTGCACTGCATATTTAAATTGGGACTACATACGAGATTTCAGGAGCTTTCCCCCTGTACTGCATCGCATATTTCTAAATTGGGACTACGGGCGAGATTCCGAGAGCTTTCCCCATGTACTGCATTGCATGATAAATTATGAGTTACGAACTGAGTTCCGGTGGTTTTATCATTGAGGAGATTTAGATCGAAGGATATATATATATATATTGAAATGTGTAGCTGAAAAGCAATTATCTCCAGGAAAAGTTATGTCTGAAGGACTTCTATTTCGAAAGAATATTTGAAAAGTATTTGTCTTGCAGAAAAATGATATTTGAAAGAGTAGTATTTGGGAAAGTAAATTTGAACACCACGTATTTTGAAGGGACTATGCTTTAAAGATTTCTCTTTATAATAAAAAAATACATTCAGAGGAAGTATGTTTCAAAGAAGAAATTTCTTTATTCCGAAATGATTTTATCTTTAAAGTTTTCAAAATAAACTCACGACTTAAAGGTTTTCGCTCTAAGGTTTGACCAGCTTTATTGAGTTTATTGGCTAAGGCTTGATATTAATAAATTGATGCAATACTGAGTTGCTAACATTTTATTGGGTTGTGATTCCCAACATTTGGCTTGCATTCTTCCATTCTCTTTGCGCATTCCTATTATGTTGTCCGTTGATCAAAATTGCTGAAGTTTTCTTCCGTATTATTCTATCTTACCGTTAAGTATATCGAAAAATCTTTAGATTGATATTATGTTTCGGTCATTCTTATATTTACGCCTTTTTACTTGATAGACCAGTGGTGTCTTGACTAGTCCTCGTCACTACTCCACTGAGGTTAGTCTTGATACTTACTAGGCACCGCTGTGGTGTGCTCATACTACACTTCTGCGCATCTTTGTATGCAGATCCAGGTATCTGTTGTTAGTAGCTGTGCAGGTTCATTGACGAGGAGACTCAAGGTAAACCTGATGCTGCGTTCGCAGGCTTCGGAGTCACCTTCCTGTTTATTTCAACTGTACTTACTTATTTCTAGATAGTTGTTATTAGATTCGGTAGAAAGATTTCGTAGAGCTTATGACTTGTATTTACTGGGTTTTGGGAAAATGTAAACTCTGTCAAGATTTCTATATTGAGACTATTATAATTCTTTTGTTATTATTATTGTGGTAAAATGTTAGGCTTCCCTAGTCCCTAAGACTAGGTGCCATCACGGTACCCAACAGAGGGAAATTTGGGTCATGACATTTGGTTACCTCATCTTTGATGAATGCATGCTTTACCTAGGATCGAGGTCTCCTTTTTTGCTTGACCGGTTTAAAACTGGGGTCGACACTTAGTCGATGGGTGGTTATCTCCGATGGGATCCCTGTCATATCTAAGTGAGACCAAGTGAAGCAATCAATATTATCAATAAGAAATTGAATGAGTTTTTTCCTGAGTTCGGGGGTTAATCCCGTTCCAAGGTATACCTTTCATTCCGGAAGATGCTCGATCAATACGACCTGCTCGAGTTCTTTGACTGTGAACTTCGTTGCATCTGACTCCTCGGGGGAAACGAAGGTTCGTGGGGTGAGGAAATCTTCTTCTTCGTCCTCGACCACCTGTTCTTTGGGCTCAAGTTCCTCGGGCTCAACCGAGGATATGGGCTGTGATTGTTATTTGGCTACCTGTTTGTCCTTTGACTTCTCTGAGGTAGATGGTGTCGATACTGGTGCCAAGTCGTGCACTGCGAACATCTCCTTAGCTGCATGCTACTCTCCATACATTGTTTTCCCGCCATCCTTCGTTGGGAATTTCATCATTTGATGAAGAGTTGATGGCAACATGCTATGGATCCATGGCCTACCAAGTAAATAATTGTACCTCATGTCACCTTCGATGACATGAAACTTAGTGTCTTTTATGGTTCCCACCACGTTGACTGGGAGGATGATTTCGCCCTTTGTTGTTTCACTCGCCATGTTTAATACATTCAGGACTCGAGAGGCGAGTATGATTTGGTCGAGAAACCTGAGTTGTTCCACGACACTTGACCTGATAGTATTGGCCAAACTACCTGGATCCACGAGCACACGTTTAACTTGAACTTTATTTAAAAGGATAGAAATTACCAGTGCATCATTATGAGGCTGAGATAAGGCCTCGATGTCTTCCCTGCTGAATGTGAGGGTGTCCTCGGGGATGTAGTCCCGAGATCGCTTCTCCCTTGTGATGGATACTTTTGTTCGTTTGAATATGGGCCCCTGTGGGACGTCGACTCCTTCGATGATCATGTGAATGACATGTTGGGGCTCTTCCGGTTCATTCTTCCTGTTTGCATCTCTCTCTCAAAAGTGGTTCTTGGCCTGGTCATTGAGAAATTCTCGAAGGTGCCCTTCGTTGAACAATCAGGCTACCTCCTCTCGAAGCTTCCTGCAGTCCTCGGTCCTATGACCATGAGTGCCATGTACTTGCACATTACGTTGGGGTTCCTCTGAGAAGGATCTGTCTGAATGGTCTTGGGCCATCTGGTGTCTCTAATCTTGCCAATGGCTGATACAAAGTCAGAGGCATCGATACTGAAGTTGTATTATGATAATCGGGGTGCCTCCACCGGTCCCGAGTTCCTATCGAACCCGGTCTTACTCATGAGTCCTCGGGAATTCTGACGTCGATCAGCTCTTCGATCATTTCGAGGAATGTTGCACCTCAAAGTGTTCCTCCTGTCTTCAACGTATGGATGATATATTTCCTTGTTCAGCCTTGGCTCCCTTTATGCACTTCTTGATTCCTTCGATAGTAGCCTACTTGGATAGACTGAGCCTGAGGGGGCTCCCAACTGGTCGTCCTTGACCCTGATTTTTGACTGGTACTTGTTATGCACATCCGCCCAAGTCATGGCAGGATACTTGATCAAGTTTTGTTTCAGCTGCCTCGAAGCTATCGAGCTTCGTTCATTCAGCCCTTGAGTGAAGGCTTGCACGACCCAGTCATCAGAGACTGGCGGTAACTCTATTTGCTCCATCTAAAAATGAGAGACGAACTCCCTCAACATCTCGTTCTCTCTTTGCTTAATTTTAAACACATCAGACTTCCTTGTTGCAACCTTTATGGCACTAACATGTGCCTTTACAAATGAGTCTACTAACATAGCAAACGAATCTATTGAGTTCGGGGGGGAGGGGGGGAGGTTATGATACCACATCATGGCCTCTTTGGATAGTGTTTCTCCAAATTTCTTCAATAATATAGACTCGATCTCGTCGTCTTTCAAGTCATTCCCTTTTATACCACAAGTATATGTGGTGATGTGCTCGTTGGGATCTGTGGTCCCATTGTATTTTAGGATGTCGGGAATCCGAAACTTCTTCGGAATGTGCTTCAGAGCCGCACTCGGTGGGAATGGTTTCTGTACAAACGTTTTTGAATCCAGTTCTTTCAAGACCGGAGGTGCTCCCGGGATCTGGTCGACCCTCGAGTTGTAGGTTTCTACTTTTTTATCGTTATCCTCTATCTTCTTTTCTCCCGAATCGACTATCTTAGTGAGTTCCTTGAGCATCATCGTGATGGTGGGGTCAGTTTCTGACCCATTTTTGCTTGATCTTTCTAGAGATGGCTCACCTCGATGAGGTATTTCTTGTCCTGCTGTGCTCCGAGTCTTTTGCTGACTCTGTAACTTAGCGATAGCAACTTGTTGTGCTTGCAACATCTCAAAAATTACTTGTAGACTAACTTCTCTTTCTTCTCGAGCTTGTGTCCTTTTGTGCATCGGGTTGGTCCCCTCCGCATACACTCCCTTCAATATCAATACCCAAATCGACGTGCAAAGCAATATGAGTACCAACGTCGACTGGGTTAGGTGTTGGCACTACCCTAGGGTTGAGCGGTGGTACACCGGCCCCTGAAGCTGTTGCACTATTTTCTCCATGAAATCTAACGCTGTTGATTTCGTGCTCGGATGCGTTTGCAGTGTTAAACTTTTTTTAGCCTGAGATCAAAGAATCTTTGGACAAGAAAAAGTGTGAAGAATAAAATGTGTTATCAGAAAACTAGCACGAAAATAATCACTATTATCTTTAGTCACACGGTGGGCGCCAAACTGTTTACCTCGAAAATGGTTTTAACAATTAAATATGATTGGTGGTTCTAAAAATATGTAATTTTTTCCAATACTAGTAGATAAGCAAGAAATATTAAGTGTAAGTAAGAAGAAATGATAACCAAACCAATGTTGCAAAAGGAACGGGGTCCTCGAGATCGATAGCCTCGGGGAAGAGGCAAGTTAATAGCAGTAAATTATGAACAATAAATGAAGAACAACAAATCTGAAGGATAATCTTGAGCACGGTAAACGAGAAAAACAGAGTAGAATGTTCTATTGCAGTGAAATGATCCTTTTTACAAATGATTGAAGTCTCTTTTATATAGGAGTGGGTAAATACATTTCTTTTTATAATAAAAAAATACTATTGGTACAATTGTATAACCGCCTAGTACGGATTTGTACGAACCAATCCTGGGATTTGCACCTTGACCTATATGCCATTAAGAAATTCCTACTTTTTTTTTACTGTAATCAATTTTGCACTACCTCGAGGTAGGTCGTGTCGGGACTTCGATGTGCTCTCTCGAGGTCTACATTCCGAGATCGGACTCAAACTTTCATTTTTCTGAGCTCGGGCTCGGAGCATCATAGAGTCTTCGAAATCGGACTTCTTCAATTTCGGCTGTATACATATTTTTAATAAGGCTTCCTCCAAACTTCTCGGAGGTAGTAGTTACTTCATCAAAATCTCCACAAAGCAGTCAAGGTAAAGAATGGTTCACAACCCAATTTTTCCCCTTCGAAAGAGTCGTGATGGCACCTAGTCTTAGGGACTAGGTAAGCCTGACATATACTGAATAACAATAATAAATAGCGTCTAACAACTTTAATTAAATTCTCTATTAAACTACAATTTCCAAAATTGGTGGTACAAGTCATAAGCCTTGCTAGGAGTAATTATGCATGATGTTTTATACGCCAATACCACACAAGAGGGGGGGTGATTTGTGTGGTGTCCAATTTTTGAGTGCAGTTTCTATAGAAGAACATGGTTCTTCTTGGTGTTCCAACTTCTATTGTTTGCGGAAAAGTAATTACAGAAATTAAAGAACACAACAATTTTATGCGGAAAACACCTGGCTCAAAAGGTGAAAAATCCACGACCCACTTCCCAGTGGGATTTTTCCAAACTCTTCACTACAACTCTGAGCCAAACAGCATTTACAAAATAAACTCTTTTGTAAACCTAAGGACTAACTCTAATCTCTTTGTGGCAAACTAGCCTCTAGCTATTTGTGACAAACTTCAAGTTAACTCTAACTTTATCAATGTGTACCTATTACAATTGCTTCTAATAAAGCTGAAAGATACAATATTTTATCACCTACTACAAACCAACTAGACTCAAAAGATAACAGATGGAACTGGTTTTTCTAGCTGCTTCAAGTAGCTTTTGTGTCGCACAAGGATTCTTCTTGCAAAATTGCTTTGGTAATTTTGCTTTCAGTTCTTGTTTCTCTTATGTCTTTGTGCGATCAATTCTTCAGCAGGAATACTTTAATTTTTTATATAAGCGCCAGTAGTTGAGATGTTGTTGTTCAGTTTTAGTGCAACTCTTCCTTGGTGGAAGTGTTTGTGTTCATCTCAACTTCCTCGAATGTTTCTGTCCTTGCTGAATTTGAACTCTTTCTTCTTATCACTTTACAACCTTTTTGCTTTAGGAGACAACCTCTTAGTTCACATATAATTCACAGATCATGTGTATCTCCTGTGCATGTACGCTTCTTGTGCCAATGGGTCTGTTTGATTATGTTTGCGCTGATGGACCTGGTTCAACTGGGTAGTCATTTGTCAATCTTCAAAATCATGTAGTGACTTGGTTCAACAAATTCCCCCTTTTTGATGATGACAAACTCTGTGCTCAACCCTGTACATACTTCAATCCAACATAGACACTTTGTAAAGTTTTTAAGCATTTATAATAGAGAGAGCAGGTTCATTAGGTTATAAAATATCACAAAAATCTTTGAAGCACATATCTTCCCCCTTTTGGCATCATCGAAAAGTTGTAAAATGATAAACTTACCAGAGTTATTAACAATTACTCATAGCCATTGAGGCAACTGCAGGTGCAAAGCATGATTAATCATCAAAAGAAACCAATCAAATGTAAGCTATTTAAGAAACTGAGACATAATCAATAACCAGAAATCAAATTCATTGATTAGATCATAGATCAAGCACCATACACAAAATGAATTAAAAACAGTCGTAACCATGAGAAGAACAAAAAAAAATATAACAAGATAAAATCCCAAATTGGGCATTGAGAGGGGTTTTGGTGGCACTGGATTCCTAGGTTCCTTCTCTTTGGCTAATTCAGTTCTGAGAGCATCCCACTCAGCTTCAACCTCAATAATGCGAGATTTCAATCGAAGGATCTCTGCATCCTTTATCTCACCTTCCGGCACAAGTGACCTGACCTTGATATTAACATACATTTTCCTAGATGAACCAGGTTCATCCTCAGTAACATTTACAATGTAGTCACAGGTCAGCAGTATATTCTTCCCAAAATAGTCCTTAGCAGTAGTCATCTCAGCTTTCTTCACAGGAACCTTGAAGTGGGCAAGCACAACAGTCATAATATATCTATAAGGTATAGCGTGTGCCTTGGCTCCATTCACAACTCTGTCCAAGAGATGGATGATGAAAGCATGCCAATTGATCTGCTTACCCCTGTACAAGCATTCCATAAGCATGAGGTCCATGTAGCTGGCAATGTGCCTTCGCTCTTATCTTGGCAGCAGAAACTTGATCACAAACTCAAAGAACAATTTGTGTTGAGGTCGCATCTCGCTCTTGAATACTGCACTGGGCTCAGATTCTTGTTCATTCTCATAGAAAAACCTGGTGATGTTGAGAGCTGAGGCCAAACCATCCAGATTAGTCTATCTTTGCCTTATATAATCATCATAACCCTCAGCAGGGATATTCAGTATCTCTCCCAACTCCTTTGCATCAAACGAGATGTCAACTCCTTGAAACCTGGTAGATACCCTGCCATCCTTGAGAACTGCGTTGGCCATAAATTCAACCAACTCATTCATAGCCAGCCTTCCTTACAGGTGAAGAACCATGTCCTTCCACCCTTGTACATCCAGGGTATCCATCAGGAAAATCATCCCTGATTCCTCAAGGTCTCTAACCAGCTTTCCTTTCAAGATAGTACACTTGCCAAACATAGTGAGTTTGTTAGTCTCTACACCAGACTCTTCCTCTTCTCCTCCACTCCATTCCTCATCATCAGCAATCTTGACTTTCTTTTACTCAGACCTGGTCCTCTTTGCAATGGTTGAGGGTGTGGTAGACACAGATGCTGACTTCTTGGAAGAATCCTTAGCTTTCTTGGGTTTAGGTGTCTCAACCACAACTGGAGCAATTTGTTCCTCATGATGGACCAGGTCCATCGCATCATCATCAACAGGAACTGCCTCAATAGGCTCTCCAACGTTTGCCTTTCCCTTGGCAGCCTTCTTCTTTTTGCTCTCTCTTAGAGCTCTTTCCAAGTCTTCTTCTCCTTTCTTAACAACACTTCTAGTAGCACGAATCTTTGGGGTAGGAGCATCAATAGATAATGAAGCTTTCCTCTTCTTCGGTGGAACTAGGTTAGTAGCCTTCTTGGATTTTGGAGTTCTTTTCTTTTTGGGATTATAGGAATCCCCTCATTTCCTCAGCATCTCAGCCAACGTCTCCTTAATGGATGAACCAAGTTCATATACTGATTGTTGTAGGCTCTCCATACCTGTTGCTGCTTCCCCAGAGATGCTTCCCCCTAAAGTTGTGACTCATTCCTCATCAATCACAAGAGCGGGGCCACAAATAGCCAGAGTGGCACCGTTCTTCCCAGATCCCCTTACTGAGCTCCCTTCTCCCTCTCTCTCAAGATTTATATTTTTACCAAGTTTTCTCCGCCTATCCGGCACCTCTACATCCACAATCGACCCAACCAAAACAAATCTGTTTTCACCCATACCAGTTGCAGACCCAACTTCAAGATTTCCCTGTTCAGTGTCAGATGAACCTGGTGCTTCATCCTCATTAGCGGATTTGAAGGATTCAAAATCTTGGACCTCGCTAGCTTGAAGTATTTCTTCCAAAAACTTGGCACGAGAACCAGAAGCAACTGATTTTCTGGCCAAAACTTTCACTCTACGTGCCTTGGGGGCTGAAGTAGAGTTAGGTGTAGGTTCAGGAGTAGGTTCAAGAACCGGAAGGTTTTGGGGGGTTGAAGATCTGGCTGGAGAATGTGAACTGTATACTGATGGAGCGTTAGAACTAGAATTATCGTCCCCATAATCAGGGTTGGTGGAGGAAGATGAAGTAGGGGGTGGTGAAGGCATTTTTATGAATAATTTTGGAAGAGAAGAAAGTTGATCAATTTTGGTTTGAGAGGAATGAAAAACTAGGTTCGACGGTTATGCTTTTGAAGAGGAGAGGTAATGATGGCCTTTTAAATATGTGGTCACTAATTGTACAACGGGCAGATTTATTAGTCAAGTGGAACTCTAATCGTTGTAGGGGTGTCATTTATTAGACGGTTAGGGATCCCTAAATCTAGGTTAATTAAGATACGATGGGACTCTTTGGAACTGGTTCATTTTAGGATAAGTACATAGAATTTGAAATGAACCAAATATAGATAGAGTCCTTCTCACGTGTGACTATAAATATTTCAATAAGTGTATTGAGATGAGCACATACCTTGTTAGTCAGATGAACCAACAGCGATGAACCAGGTTCATCGTGTTAAAGTCTTTAATTTTCCTCAATTTACAAAGATAGAAAAACATCATTAGTAACCAGGGAATCATATTAATATATGGCAAGAGAGTATGGCAGTAAAGTCATAATATTTAGCAATGATTAGTCTGGTTAATTATCTATTTTAGTGTTTCTAGCCCTAAAAAACCATTTTTTTTCAATTTTTTTCAATTAGGTGATCTTAATCATCCCTAATTCAAGACGGTTTCTCTCAAAATGCTCTCTACTCAGTGCTTTAGTAAAGATATCTTCAATTTGTTTGTCAGTAGCACAAAATTCGTTTGAGATCATTCCTTTTTCATAGTTATCCCTTAGGAAATGGTGTCTAACATCTATGTGCTTAGTTCTTTTATGATGAATCGGGTTCTTCGTCATACTAATTGCACTAGTGTTGTCATAGAAAATAGGAATGCATCCAACCTCTATACCAAAATCCATGAGTGGTTGCTTGATCCATAGAACCTGAGCACAGCATGAGGCTGCGGCCACATATTCAGCCTCAGCAGTAGACAAGGCTACTGAATTTTGTTTCTTGGTGGCCCAAGACACAAGGCAAGAGCACAAAAAGTGAGCCATGCCTGAAGTAATTTTCCTGTCAACCAGGAAACCTGCATAATCTGCATCAGCATATCCTACAAGGTCGAAATTACTACCTTTAGGATACCAAAGGCATAAATCAGTAGCGCCTTTCAGATATCTCAGAATTCTCTTCACTGCAGTTAGATGGGACTCCTTTGGATTTTCCTGAAACCTAGCACACAGTCCTACACTGAACACAATATTAGGTATGCTGGCAGTGAGATATAATAAAGACCTAATCATCCCTCTGTATAGCTTCTGATCAACGGATGAACCAGGTTAATCCACATCTAATTTTGTAGTTATGGCTATGGGGGTGTCAATTTCTTTTGAGTCTTCCATTTTAAATCTTTTGAGCAATTCCTTCGCATATTTTTGTTGATGGATCATTGTTCCATTTGAGTTTTGCTTGATTTGCAAGCCTAAGAAGAAGTTTATCTCACCCATTATACTCATCTCAAACTCACTCCCCATAAGTTTAGCAAATTCCTTACTCAATTATTCAAAGGTCGCCTCAAATATGATATCATCCACATATATTTGCACAACCAGGAGATTCTTACCTTTTTCCTTTAAGAACAAGGTACTGTCAATTTTACCTTGTTTGTACCCATGTTCTAGCAGGAATTTTAATAGTCGCTCATACCATGCTCTTGGTGCTTGTTTGAGTCCATACAAAGCCTTGTCAAGTTTGTATATGTGGTCAGGTGTCTCCATGCTTTCAAAACTGGAGGCTGTTTTACAAATACTTCTTTCTTTAGATAGCCATTGAGGAAAGCACTCTTTACATCCATCTGATGGAGAGTGAATTCCATGTGTGCAACAAATACTATAAGAAGTCTGATTGCCTTCAATCTTGCCACAGGAGCAAAGGTCTCATCATAGTCAATTCCCTCTTCTTGACTATATCCTTGGACAACCAGTCTGGCCTTGTTTCTTGTAACAGTTCCATCCTCATCGAGTTTGTTCCTAAAGACCTACTTGGTGCCAATTACTGATATGTCTAGTGGTCTGGGTACCAAGTGCCATACTTGACTTCTTTCAAATTTATTCAGCTCTTCTTGCATGGCATTTACCCAGTCAGCAACCTGTAAGGCTCCACCAATGTTCTTTGGTTCAATCAAGGATAGAAAGGCATCAACCGCACACAGATTTTTCAAGGAGGATCTTATTTTGATTCAGGATGTCAAATCTGTTATGATTTTCTCAAGAGAGTGAGAACTCTGATATCTGTGTGGTTTGAAAACCAATTGCTCACTTCTAGATGATCCCATGATATCTTGTTGTTGTGGAACAGGATTAGGGCCAAGGTCCAGAGTACTTTGCTGTTGAGTTCCCCCTGTCATGTTGCTCGGGGTAGTTGGACCTGGTCCATCACCTGCTCCATCTTCCATAATTGCTTCAATTTGTTCACTGCTTCTGACCAGTCCAAGCTCCTCATCTTCTGGTTCCTATCTCTTAGAAAGAGTGTTAGTTTCATCAAAAACAACATGCACACTCTCTTCTACACACATAGTTCTTTTATTATATACTTTATAAGCTTTTCTATGTGATGAATATCCCAAGAATATTCCCTCATCATTTCTGGGATCAAATTTACCTAGGGAATCTTTGTCATTATTGTGTACAAAGCACTTGCATCCGAAAGCCCTAAGGTGGGATATGTTGGGCTTTCTCCCTTTAAGTAATTCATAAGGAGTTTTCTCTACCAGTGGCCTGGTCATGCATCTATTTATTATGTAGCATGCAGTGTTTATTGCTTCTGCCCAGAAGCTGTGAGGTAGTTTTCTAGAAAGAAGCATGGTTCTAGCCATGTCTTCAAGAGTTCTGTTCTTTCTTTCAACAACCCCTTTTTCTGTGGGGTTCTAGGGGCAGAAAAGTTGTGATTGATACCATGTTCATCACAGAACTCAACAAACGTTGCCTTCTCAAATTCAGTACCATGATCAGATCTTATTAATGCTAGTTGATTTCCCAATTGTTTTTGAGTTTTTCTAACAAATGAAGTGAACATATCAAATGCTTCATCTTTAGATGTCAGAAATAAGGTCCAAGTGAACCTTGAGTAATCATCAACTAGCACCATTACATATTTCTTACCACCTCTGCTCACAGTTCTCATAGGACCACATAAGTCCATATGAACCAGTTCCAACGTCCTAGTGGTACTGACCACTTTCTTGCTTTTGAATGAGGACCTTACCTGCTTCCCCCTTGCACATGCCTCACAAAATTTGTCTTCCTTGAACTTAATGTTAGGAAGCCCTACCACTAAGTCCTTAGAGACTAATTTGTTAAGCTGATTCAGACTCGCATGACCAAGTCTTTTGTGCCAAAGGAGGGGATCATTGTCCAACACACTTAAGCAAGTGAGTTCATTTTCAGACAGTGTGGACAAGTCTATGACATAGATGTTATTCATTCTTTTTCCTTGCAAAACAATCTTGTCAGTAAGCAGGTTAATCATAAAACATTTTGTGCAAGTGAAAGCAACCAAGTTACCTCTGTCACACAATTGTGACACACTGATCAGGCTATATTACAAGTCATCTATCAAGTACACATTTTCAATGGAACGTGTGTCATCCTTACATACCTTACCGACCCCTATAATTTCACTTTTCTTTCCATTTCCAAAGGAGACATTTCCTCGTTTGAGGTTTTCAAGTGAAATGAACTATTCCTTGTTCCCTGTCATATGTTTTGAGCAGCCACTATCCAAGTACCAAATTTGGCCGCTTCCTCTCACTTGAACCTACAAAAAGAAATCAGGGGTTAGTCTTAAGAACCCAAACTAGTTTGGGTCCTTTTCTATGAGAGAAAGGATGAATTAAGCTTTTTTTGGCCCAATTTGGTAACCAGTTTTTCTTTTTAACAAAACTCTCATTTCTTCGACTGGCCTGCTCTTTTGCAGTACACTCAATTTTGTAATGACCAGTCTTACCACAGTGGGTGCAAATTTTATTCTTAAGGAGAGTGAGATACTTGCTTTTGGGATCCCACTTGGGCAGTTGACTCCCAAAGCCATGTCCTCTACGGTTGCTACTATGGTTTTCTTGAAGCCATGTCAAGGCATCTGAGGATTTATTCCATTTACAAGTTCGATCTAACTCATGTTTGACTTTACCAAGTTCTTCTTTAAGTGTCCTTATTTGTTCATCCTTGGTATACATCTTATCTTTTAGTTTTCCCATATTTTCTTCTAACATGGTATGAGAATGATCAACAATTGTTTTACTGGATCCTAGCTTTAACTTTAAATTTTCATATTTTAGCTCTAGAATCTCAGTTTCAAGTGGATGAACCTGGTTCATCAGGGCAGTGTTTTTCTTTTCAGATTCACTTACTCTGATTTCCAAGTTAACGCATTTTGCTTTTACCATTGCACACTCTTTAGAGAGTTGTTCTTTCTCTTTGGTTGTTTCTTCAGAATCATCCATGAAATCCAATAGCAACTCAGAGAGTTTCTATTTAGATAGGAACTTTATTTTATTTTTGAGATGGGAGATACTTACCTCTGGTTCTTCATATGATTCCTCATCAGATTCTCCAATTTCCATGAGGACCTGTTCGTCATTCTCACCATCTTCTGATTCTTCATCTGAACTTTCCCCCCAAGCAGCAACCATAGCCTTTGTTGTAGTTTTCTTGGGTTGGACCAGTTCCTTCTTCTTGTTCCTTCTTTCAATTCTCTCATTTTTCCATTCCACCTCCCACTGAGGACAGTTCTTGATATAGTGGTCAGTCTTTCCACACTTGTAGCATCCCTCGTTGGTTGGCCTTTCTGGAGCTTTTGCTTTGTTATGGTTTCCACCTCTAGAGATGCCCTTCTTCCTTATGAGGAAGTTTCTGAATTCCTTAGTGATCATGGCCATCTCATCTTCCTCCAGATCTACTCCCTCGGTGATTCCCAGTGCTATACTCCTTTCCTTCTTTGGAGCATCCAATTTCATTGTCTGCCTTCTAAGTTCATAGGCAGTAAGGTTTCCAATTAGCTCGTCCAATATGAGGGTTGCCATATTTTTGGATTCCTGGATAACAGTGATTTTACTTTCCCAGGAAATTGGAAAGACCCTTGTCACGATCTTCTCCATCCTGTCCTCTTCAAGAATGACTCTACCAAGATACTTGAGTTCATTTGTCAGAGTTGTGAACCTCGTGTACATCTCTTGGATTGTCTCTCCTTCTTTCATAGTAAAGTTTTCATACTGAGAGTATAGTAGAGTACCTCTTGATCTTTTCACTTGAGGTGTTCCTTCATGGGATACTTGCAAGGTATCCCAGATTTCTTTGGCAGTGGTGCAGCTTTGGATCCTGTTATACTCGTCTGGTCCTAGTCCACACACTAGCAACTTTTTGGCCTTAGCATTCTTCTCCCATTTCTTCAGATCCTCAGCAGTACAGTCAGCTCTAGTTTTTGGTACATCTACTCCTTCAGCAGTTTTCTTCATGGTGGCTAGAGGACCATCAATGACTATGTCCTAAAGCTCATAGTCTTCTCCAATTAAGTGGTCCTCCATCATGTTCTTCCACCAAGAATAATACTGGCCATTAAAGAGTGGTGTCCTTGCAGTTGATTGACCCTCCCAGTTTCCAGGTGGTGCACTCATTTTGATTTTTTCCAAGGTGTCAGCCTTTTCAAGGATAACCTTCTCTGATACCAATTGATGTTTTATACGTCAATACCACACAAGAGGGGGGTGATTTGTGTGGTGTCCAATTTTTGAGTGCAGTCTATATAGAAGAACCTGGTTCTTCTTGGTGTTCCAACTTCTAATGTTTGCGGAAAAGAAATTGCAGAAATTAAAAAATACATCAATTTTATGTGGAAAACACATCGCTCAAAAGGTGAAAAACCACGACCAAATTCCCAGTAGGATTTTCCCAAACTCTTCACTACAACTCTGAGCCAAGCAGCATTTACAAAATAAACTCTTTTGTAAACCTAAGGACTAACTCTAATCCCTTTATGGAAAACAAGCCTCTAGCTAATTGCGACAAACTTCAAGTTAACTCTAACTTGATCGATGTGTACCTATTACAATTGCTTCTAATAAAGCTGAAAGATACAATATTTAATCACCTAATACAAACCAACTAGACTCAAAAGATAACAGATGGAACTGGTTCTTCTAGTTGGTTCAAGTAGTTTTGGTGTCGCACAAGGATTCAGCTTGCAAAATTGCTTTGGTAATGTTTCTTTCAGTTCTTGTTTCACTTCTGTCTTTGTGAGATCAATTCTTCAGCAGGAATACTTCAATATTTTATAAGCGCCAGTAGTTGAGATGTTGTTGTTTAGTTCTAGTGCAACTTTTCCTTGGTGGAAGAGTTTGTGTTCATCTCAACTTTCTCTATTGTTTCTGTCCTTGCTGAATTTGAACTCTTTCTTCTTATCACTTTGCAACCTTTTCGCTTTATGAGACAAACTCTTAGTTCATAGATAATTCACAGATCATGTTTATCTCATGTGCATGTACGCTTCTTGTGTCAATGGGTCTGTTTGATTATGTTTGCCCTGATGGACCTGGTTCAACTGGGTAGGCATTTGTCAATCTTCAAAACCATGCAGTGACTTGGTTCAACAATACATAATAAATACATCATTGTTCCAAAATAAAAAGGAAACAATGGAATTGAATACAATAAAAGGTGACTCCGGAGCTTGCGAACGCCCAGGAAGTACACCTTGAAGTCTCCAACCTCACCAAGCGTAAATCTCGTAACCAACTCGATCCGAAGTACCTGGTTCTGCACAAAACGATGTACAGAAGTGTAGTATGAGTACACCACGATGATACCCAGTAAGTATCAATTCTAACCTCGGTTGAGTAGTGACGAGGTCAGGTCATGACACTCACTAAACATCTAAACCTGAGAAGGATATAACATAAGGCTAACATGATAGGGATATCAAAGTAATGCAAATTGTAGGAAAAATCAAATTACAAGCAGGAATGATGGTAAGGGAAAGTACGAATGACAACGAAAAGTAACCAAGTAATTCAACAACAACCTAGTTGGGATACAGATAAGTGTAAATATGTTTAAGTAGGGAAAACAATGCCAACTCAACCAAACAAAGTGTTTCTAATACTCGATTCCAAAAAATCCATTTTTCGTATTCTCCTACCATAAACCACAACTTCCACTCTTTAACACACACGGCACCTTATGCCCACATCTTTCCATCCCACTTGGCACGGAAAAATTCACGTGCCATGCACTACATAGTATCCGTGTCAATTGCTAGTTTAAATGTTTGAGAGATTTTATTTATATATATATCATAAAGTAAATTTACAATTTCTAGACTAAGTAGGAAATTAGCGAGAAAGATGAGTTTGTTTTAGAAATCATTTGAGTGAGGAAAAAGAACATTTTTCAAATAAATTTCAACATCGAATAGCTATTGTATTTAATACAGAATTTATTAAGTTAAAACGTAATATCAATTCCTTTATATGTAAAATATAAACCTCATACGGGTTAAGAAGATTAAGCCGGGGAAGCAATTAAAATAAAATATAACGATTATTAGAAATAGTAGCTACTGAAATATATACGGCGAGTTCCCACCTAAAGTCACACAAGATAGCATGATATTAGTTCTTACTTTTTAAAACAATATATTACTAATGACTCAGCAAGACAGAAAGTAATGACTCAACGTAGTAAATGCACTTTGAAAAACCAATTCACCAGAATAAATAGTGTTAGGAAAAGAGCTCAGGAAATGACGACAACACATCAATGTCAATTATAATGACTAAATTCACAAAAGACAGTGAAAACCGGAGAATACAAACCCTCGGAATCTTGTACGAAGGCACTGAAGCTAATACAATAAAATAGGGAATACCAAATACACAAATATGTTGCGGCGTGCAACCCGATCCCACCATATAATAAATAATATCATAATTCACCCTTATTTCACGATAATAATCCACCATTATTTCACTTGTTGCGGCGTGCAACCCGATCCCGCCACACAATAAACATCAATATCATAACAATAAACATAATATGTTGCGGCGCACAACCCGATCCCACCATGTAATATCTATATCATATTTCACCATAATAATCTACCCTTATTTCACCTGTTGTGGCGTGCAATCCGATCTCATCGTACAATAAACAATATTACAATTTAAATATCCTCCCTTTTCCACCACCTCCCTTATTTCACCTGTTGCGGCGTGTAACCCGATCCCCCGTGCAATAATATAAATCAGCAACAACAATTCAACAACTCAATTACAAGAAATTCTACAACCAAGAGTATAAGTACACGGCAATAAGCGAACCGCGTAAAAATCAAAGGAATACCACAACCTTTACAAGAAAACAAGACATGTAAGGCAAGTGATAACTACAAAGGTATTCACAACAAATTGAACACATAGCAGATACACACGTAGTCATAGAACAACTCAGCAGTTAAGAGGTAACAAAATAATAATGAAGGCAAAGACTGCAACCAAGGTATACAAGGGCCAAATAACAAATAAGAGGCAAATAAGGACTAACCATATCATATAGAGCATGTAAGAGTAGTCTAACATCGAGATACCACATAATATGACGTTGCTCGTGAACTCAAACTGCCAAACCGGACGCAACTCAAAACGACCAGTCGGGTCGTTACAATTCAACAATATTTTTCTATTTGTAAGAGCAGTACTAGCATAGAACAAGGACAATAGACATGGATTAAAGGATGGGCTTAGCTGAACGTTAACTTATATTTTCTGATAAGTGATGGCGATCGGATCTACTGCAAGCTCAGTCATTCTCCACATGAGGACTACTCCTCCACATAAAACCACTACTTCAGAGATTTTCTGCACTAATCTCAAAGAAGTTAGTAAATCTAAAAGACTCCATGAGGCGGAAATGTTTAAATCAAGCAGATGATTATAGGATGGTTCCAGTCCACAATGTCCTTGAAGTTCCTCATAAAAAATGGATTGTTACATCCTCAATAGTTCCAGCGTAGTATCTTCATTTTGGAATCATACAAAATGCGTGAACTTCCTCCTAAAGCCAGTGACATTTGCAGATGGGAGACTAGTTGATGGTTTTGGCCATTCACCTGTTGGATATTCGCCTTAGTCAGAGTTGGTAATATCAACACAAAATACTTGTGCTTATCGTGAAGGGTGGACCTTGATGTTCAATGTAATACTCAATACACTCGTCAGCACTGTAATGAAATAGCGCCTTTCCACGTTTTCATGGAACATCCGCAAGAATGATTCTTGTAGTGTTATAATTTGCAAAGTGGGAGCAAGGATGTATTACTCCTGTAATTTTGGTGCCACTACTATAGCTAAGCCCTCTTGCTGGTTCATAGGGAACAGTGGTGCTGGAGGTACCCCTGTTGACGACCGATTTCGGTCCTCTCCTTCTAAATTAAATTATTTACACTTATAAACCATCGATATATGTAGTAAAATATTTTTGAATTAACAATACCTATTTTCACATAAATGGTATGATAAGTATAATAGTAGTCAGTAATATTAATTCTGTATTTAATAATGATTTAGTTTTAATTACTTATAAATGATAGTACTCCTATTGCATGTTTAATTAAAATAACTTTCATATTATATTAATAACTAAGTATTACAATATTTAACAATTTAGTCTCATATTTACAATTACATTACCTTATTACTTTGATTAGTCAAAAATTTGTTTTGACAATATAATGGACAAAGTATTATAATTAATCATAGAAATAATATATTTGAGAATTATATTTCCTAATAAAGTCTAATTAATTTAATTATAAAAGAGGTTAAAATCGCAAATAGACTACAAATGCAATTTTTCAATTAAATTCAATGTGGCTTTAAATTCAATCCTTACCCAGCTTATTTGGCCCAAAAACGTAGGCCCAACTGCCATAACCTGGTCCGGAATCCCCCACCTCTGTCCAAATTGGCAATCCATACCATCCTCTCTAAGCCAATGACAATGTGCCACATCGCCTTTCCCCAGCACTCACACAAGAAGCACAATAATTTTGACCGTTGATTCAATCCATTAACGGTTCACAATTAATCCCCTTTTTCCTCTTTACTTTTACATTTATCCTAGATCTAATCTCAATCGGTCGATCACATTGTCACGACCCGAATCTCCCTCTCTAAGAGGTCGTGATAGCTACATTCGTTGAAATAACAACAATATTTAACTAACATCTGACAATAAGGAATAGAAATCTCTATACAATTTACAATCTCCAAACCCGGTAGTACAAGTCATAAGCTCTACTGAGTTTGCTATATAACTTCTAAATACAAGTGTTTCAAAATAAGGAATAACACTGTGAATACAACAACACAAGGTGGCTCCGAAGCATGCGAACGCAACAACATGTTTACCTTGAGTCTCCCCAGCAAGATCCGTACAGCTAACAAGCGATCGACTGGCTCCGATATACCTGGATCTGCACAAAAATGTGCAAAAGTGTAGTATGAGTACACCACAGTTGTATCTAGCAAGTATCAAGACTAACCTTAGTGGAGTAGTGACGAGGAACAATCAAGACACCTACTGGACTAAATAACCTAAGCAAGTATAAACGGAGAACTAACAGAGCACAACAAAACTACGCATAATGACAACAATGATACAATGCTTACCATAGAAAATAGAAACTACAATTAACAATGGAACACCACCGTCGCACCCCTTTTTTCCTCGCGGAGTCCGAGTTTCGACATTATTGGGACTACTCGTTTCCTTTTGGGAAAGGGGTACAAGAAGTTGGAGAGTCGCCACCTAACGAATTAAGGTGCGTTAGGGCACCTATTACAAGTAACTCATGAAACTAGTTTGCATTACCAGAGATTGGGTAATTGCTTGAAATTACCTCGAGGGGAAGGTGTTAGGCACCCCTCGAAGTCCACAACGGTGGTTCCCGGCCAAACTTACTTTTGTGAATTAGTCAATTAGTAGATAAGAAGTCTAAGCACACATATGTAAAAAAAAAGAATAAAGAACTTTGACAATTAAGCAGTCTAAGCACACATATGTAAGCAAAATAAGGGAAGTCCTAGGTTGGTTAGCCTATAGAATCACATATGTACAATGCCCGGTAATCCTCCTCAACTAAAGGGGTTACACGTGGCATTAGCGCACATGTCATCATATCCTTTTACTACCCATTACCCCGCTTTAGCGGTTATATAAGAGATTTTAATTAACGACCGCTAAGCGTGCTTTTACCTGTCCCTTCCATGTGGTCCTTGAGGTGTTTAGGACCTATAGACTTAGGCAGTTTTAGACCCTCCTAAGGTGTTTAAAAGGTAAAATCTAAGCGACAACAAATAACATATAGGACTGTCAAATAGGGAAGTAGTTAAGGGGGGCTCATGTTTACCTCCACAGATAAACAAATAAGTAGCACATCTCAAAAAGCAGATTTTAAAGAATTTCAAAAGGTCCTAGAACAGGATATCTAGGTGAGCATCACAGAATATGCAGCATTGTTTTTAAGAGAGGTGATAGAATCTTAATCAGTTTGCCTACTGATTTTAAAACCTGTTAAACTTGGACAATTTCACACAAAATAAAAAGAGCACGACCTCACAGTTTTAAGACCATTAATTACCCAAGGCTTGCCTAGGCGTGGGACTGTATGCAATCATAATTTTGGGAACTAATTAAAACATCTTGGAGTTATTAAGTCCTATGGGCATGCTGATCTAGACGATTTATGTTACAAATAGGTGATTTCATGCCTATTCATACTAGAACATGATACCTATGTGTTGGGTTGTTTTTAAACCTCTTGATAAATAGTTATTTATTTAAGCGATGTAGATAAGACTTAAAGTAAAGAAAGAGAGAGAGTTTGAATGTGAGTGTGTGTTCTGAACTTAGTGTTCGTATCTTGAGAGGTAAAATAAGAGTGCTTATATAGTAGTTCAAGAGTAGAGCAAATAAGGTAAAAGAATCAGCCTCATTTAATTAAGGAAGTCAAAAAATCCCATCGCATAAGGGTTCATAATAAACCTCCCTTTATTAAAAGGCAATCAGCCAAACGATAATAACAGGGATTAATTAAGGCAAGAAGTTCAAACCAAATAAGGGAGTTCAGAATAGACTCCTTGAAAACGGTAATACAGGGGCCTAATTAAGGAAATAACCCCAATCACACCATATAAAGGAATCAGCAAAGATCCACAGTTATACGGACAATTATATAAGGCATGGATGACAAAATTAAGGTCATAAACAAGGAAACAATCAAGAATTATGCACATGAATCCCTAACAGAGCAAATCAATCAGCAAACATTTCAATGTAATACTGATTTCTGGAAAGAAATATCAACTTCCACAAATAGAAAATATGCTAAGTAAAACTTCACCAAAAAGTACAAAGATTAGCCGGAAACATATGCAAACCCTAATAGAGATTAATTAGGGTAAAACCATAGAATAATGGATTTAACAAAGGAAAATGTTTGATTCCAAGAAATAGGGCAAGGTAACATGATTGGTAACACAGAAAAATACCCAGAATCGAAGCAAAGGTTAGAAAATCACAAAATCAACTAGGGTTTAAGTACTTTTGCACATATCAGTCAAGAAAATGAAAAGAGAATCGATTACATATCTAGAAGTCAGAAAACCTTTGAAAAACAACTCGTAATGAATGCTAGTTTTAGGGAAAAACAAGAATAATCGATTAAAACCAGAACTTTTCAGAGAAAAATATGCAATGGTGCTCGATTCATCTCAGATCTATACAAATCTGGAAATGATCGAAGGTAATAGACTAGGGGTTTTAGAAAACATAACAGATATGAGAGCATAGGTTTAGAAACCATAGATTCGTAACAAAAGAAAGAGAAATCTCTTGCTCATGGTCGAGAAAATGGCTTGAGACAGGATAACAAGCAAGGTTTCAACCCAGAACTGCTTGGGCTCTTTGAGATCCTCTCAAGGATCTAAAAAGCCAAAGAACCATAGTGAGTAGGAGGCCAGGATCGGCCGGAGAAGACAAGAAAATATCACAGGACTGAGATATATGTCGATGACGGTGCTTGAGAACTAGGGTTTAGTTGAGAGAGAAAGGGAAGGGGTGACGACGGGTGAGAGGAGAGAATGAGAGGTTTGGGGGGGGGGGGGTCATTTAGATTTAGTTAAGGTAAGAGGGTTGTGGAACGTTGATCTGAATGATCAACAGTCAAGATTGAATGGGGTCTTGGATCGGGCATATCAGACTTGGGCCTAAGGGGATTGGGCCTAATTAAAATGGGTTTTTGGGTTGGTCTCTTGGGTTAAATCTGAAAATAAGGGGCTATTTCTTAAATACCCAAGTAATTAAATAAAAATTAATTTATAAAATAATTAATAAATTATAAAAATAATTTTCATGCATAGAAATGTTTCAAAATAATTATTCAATATTTTAGAAATATAATGGACCAATTTCTGGTAAAATAATGCAATAAAGTATGCATGGGCTACAATTGCAAAAGTTATTGCAATTGTAACAAAAAAGTGTACATCTAGCCATTTATGAAATAATTTGAACTTAATATGACTATAAATAGTAATATTAAATCAAGAAATATTTTAAAATCATTTGTGATGCAATGTTATAATTATTTATATAAAATAAAATACTAGGGCAAATTAATTTAAAAGTGTAGAAATTATGGAAAAATGCCAATTGATGCTAATGCATGGTTTTAAAGGCATATATGCATTAAAAATATTATAGGAAAAAATTGGGTATAAACAGCTGCCCCTGTTTACCCGGAAAGAATGAAAGAGTTGTCGGATAAAGATATGATGGTCAATTTTGACCGAGCGAGATGGTTTAGGAGATTTAGGCCGCACTATGGTTTTTGAGCTGCCTACATATCCCTGGTTTTACAAGAATCAGGTCGTGTGTAGTTCTGGATTCATCGGCGGAATATATCGATGATGTCATCACAAGAACGGACACGAGATTTCAGGATATGTGAAAGAATGGTTGTGGTGAGCGGTCAAGTTTAAGATGGCTGAAGGAATCGGAGCGGGACTACTCCTATTGGGATAACAGTTGCTTATCGGGTCACCTGCAAATTAAAGATACTACAAGCATATATTTGTGCCAAATTTAAACATGATGCAGGTTCCCTTCGGACCATGAAAGTTGCCTTCGGACGGTTGAGGATGACGTCCTTAGACCATGGTGTCTTGGGCCATGAATTGTTCAATGATGGATTCGAAGGCCATGAAATGATGTTCTCGGGCCATGAAGATGGTGCCTCCAAACCATGACACCTTTGTATAATGATATGAAAATTTGAGAGATCCTCAGGCCATGACATGGTGTCTTCCGGCGATGAGGATGATGCCTTTACACTATGACGCCTTTGGACAAGTTGGCGATATTTCAGCCCATGAATGAAATAATATGGTGATAGAATCAGCAAGACAAGGCTTAGTCTTGTAAAATTGAGGACAGAGCTTAGCCCGAAAGAGAAGCAAAGTAGATAGTGCCGGAGAGACACCACTTAGTCTCGGCAAAATGCAAATTGAAGGCAGAGCTTAGCCTCATGCAAGTATGGAGGTAGAGCTTAACCTCATGCAGAATGCGGGATAGGGCTTAGTCCCATGCAAGATGAAGGCAGAGCTTAGCCGTATGCAGATTTGGAGGCGGGGTCTAGACTTATGCAGATGGAGACAGAGCTTAGTCTCATGCAGGATGCGGGACATGTCTTAGTCCATGCAGATGAAGGCAGTGCTTAGCCTTATGTAGATATAGAGGCAGGGCTTAGCCTTATGCAGATAGAGGTAGAGCATAGTCTCATGCAGTATGCGAGACACGGATTAGTCCCATGCAGATGAAGGCAGTGTTAGCCTTATGAAGATATGGAGGCATGTGTTAGCCTCATGTTGATGGAGACAGAACTTAGTCTCATGCAGGATGCGGGACATGGCTTAGTCCCATGTAGATAAAGGCAATGCTTAGCCTTATGAAGATAGGTAGGTAGGGCTTAGCCTCATGCAGATGGAGACAGAGCTTAGTCTCATGCAGGATGCGGGACAAGACTTAGTCCCATGCAGATGAAGGTAGTGCTTAGCCTTGTGCAGATATGGAGGTAGGACTTAGCCTCATGCAAGTGTGGAGGTAGATCTTAACCTCATGCAAGATGCGGGACAGAGCTTAGTCCCATGAAAATGAAGGCAGAGCTTAGCCTTATGCAAATGTGGAGGTAGAGCTTAACCTCATGCAAGATGTGGGACAGGGCTTAGTCCCATGTAGAAAAATAGAATAAATAGCAGATGATGGAAAAATTTTCTTAGCTGGTAGCAGATTTTAGTATCACGGTTGTTATGATGATTGTGACTTCGAGGCATGTATATTATTCGTTCCTTCAATCAAAGAAAAATCGCGAGTTCTGTAAAGGGGGAGGTCGGTTCGCGCCTCCGTCAGCTTGCTTTTCTCAGTCATGTTCAAATCATTGGGGGTAGCGTTTGCTAAACAGAGTTATATCGCAAGCAAGCATGCATAGTTTTGAAGACATAGTAAATAATATTATTTTAGAAATTGGTTAGGTGAACTAGTGACTGTGATACGATCTGAGACATTGCAACCTCTCATGCTATGGAATTTTGAGGGTCCTCCTCAAAATTATGTCCCAGTTAGTTGGATTGACATCTCTGACTGTTGTACATGCTGCGATCGGTTGAACTTGCTTCTGAATTTTGAGGGTCCTCCTCAAAATTCTGCCCTAGTTTATGATTATGGGGGAAATAAGATTTTTATTGAATTGTGACCAAACCCACAGGGCTGCCTACGTATCTCCTCTTAAACGGGAATCAGGTCGAGCGTAGTTCAATTTACATCATATGTGGAAAGCAAAAAGAGCTACACATAGTATCGCTTAATTGCATATGAGTTGATCAGTTTTGGCCGGACTTCTCCATCCATATCTGCAAGTATGAGGGCTCCTCCTGTCAGTACCCTGTGAACCATGTAAGGGCCTTGCTAATTACTAGAGAATATCCCTTTGGCTTCATCCTGATGCGGAAAGATCTTCTTCAACACCAGCTGCCCCGGTGTGAACTGTCTTGGCTTGACTCTTTTGTTGAAGGCTCTGGACATTCTGCTCTGGTAAAGTTTCCCATGACAAACTACATTCATCCTTTTTTCTTCTATGAGGGCTAGCTGCTCATAACGACTCCTTATCTATTATGCGTTGCTGAGCTCAGCTTCTTGTATGATTCTTAAAGAAGGAATCTCCACTTCGGCAGGAATACCAACTTTTGTACCATAAACTAACCGGTAGGTAGTTGCCCTAGTTTATGTGCGGACCGTGGTACGATATCCCAGCAAAGCGAATGGCAGCTTCTCGTGCCACTACTTGTGATTTTCTACCATCTTCCTCAGCATCTTCTTGATATTCTTGTTGGCGACTTCTACAACTCCGTTCATCTGAGGTCTACAGGCTGTGGAATTTTTGTGCTTGATTTTTAAAGTCTCACACATGTCCTTCATCAGATCACTGTTGAGATTGGAGGCATTGTCAGTAATGATTGATTCTGGAACTCCGAATCGACAAACAATCCGGTCGCGGACAAAATTTGCCATGACTTTCTTAGTCATTGCTTTGTAAGATGCTACTTCGACCAATTTGGTAAAGTAATCAATAGCTACCAAGAAGAATCGGTTCCCATTTGAGGCGGTGGGCTCAATTGGACCGATGACATCCATTCCCCAGGCGGCGAATAGCCAAGGCGATCTTGTTGTATTGAGTTCATTTGGCGGCATGTTTATCATGTCTGCATGTACTTGACATTAGTAGAACTTTCGGACATACTAGATGCAATATGTCTCCATGGTCATCCAAAAATAGCCGGCCCTAAGTATCTTCCTGTCTAAGACAAAACCATTCATATGCGGGCCGCAGGTTCCAGCATGTATCTCCTCAAGTAGTTTGGAAGCTTCCTTTGCGTCGACACACCTCAATAATCTCAAATCAGGAGTTTTTCTGTACAGGGTTCCTCCGCTGTGGAAGAAACTGTTGGACAACCTCCGAAGCGTACGTTTCTGAGTATGATTTGCATGCTCCGGGTATTCTCATTTTGCTAAGTATTCCTTGATGTCGTTGAACCACGACTTACCATCTGCTTCTTCTTCAACGTGGGCACAATATGATGGCTGGCTGTTAATCCTTACTGGGATATGATCGATGAAGTTCTTGTCTAGATGTTGTATCATGGATGACAATGTGGCCAATGCATCAGCAAACTCTTTCTGAATCCTGGGAACATGTCGAAACTCTTTCTCCGTGAACCTCTTTCTCAATTCCGATGTAGATATGTCTAACACCTGGAACTCGACATCAAACCATGTAGGCCCCATCTGTAGGCAGAGATTGATTTCTCCGATGGTAGCCCTCTTAGACCCATTGAATGCCTTCATGTTCATGGTCTCCTCTCGGATTTCATATAGGCCTTTTCCCAATCTCTTCAGTGTTGTCAGTGGACAAATATTGAGACTGGATCCTCCATCAATTAGGACCCTATAAATGAAGTAGCCTTCGCATTGCACTATTATATGCAGTGCCTTGTTGTGGCTCAAGCCCTTAGGTGGAAGCTCATCCTCGTGGAAAGTGATCTTATGACTTCCAGTACCTGTCCCACCATATTAGCCTTTTCTCCGCTCGTGATGATATTGGGCACATATGCTTCATTCAATACTTTCATCAGAGCGCTCATATGTGATTCTGAATTCTGCAACAGTGACAAGATTAGATATCTTAGCACGGGTCTTGTTTAGATAATCTATGACTGAGTATTCCCTTGTTTGTACTCTCATTCAGAGGTCGTCTGGGCCTGTTTCAATGACGGGAGGTCTGTTAGAAGCCTGCTTGCTGGACTCTCCCAAATGCTCAGGTGTGTAGACCCTTCCGGTCCTAGTCATCCCTTGTGCAGCACCAGATTCTTGTATTTTAGTTTTTCCTCTTCTTCTAGCTTCGGCCACATAATCCTAGGGCACATCCTTGGTGTAGAAAGGCGGTGTGGTTGATACCGTCACTGTAAATGGCGCGGATACCTTCACCTCAAATAGAATAGGTGTCACTGTAGGTGGTGCTACTTCAACCTCAAACGAGACTGATGCGGTTACCTCAACTTCCACCGGCGGCTGTATCTATACTATAATGGGATGGAATGTGACTACGGGCTTCTTGGGATCATCACCCTCTTTGATTATCCCGATTGATCCCTCCAGATCCCATTCTTCATCCATCTCTATCACATTGACGCCTTCACCCATGTGATCTGGGAGGGGGTTATTGTGGACCTTAGGCGCAACCTCCTTTGCCTGGATGATTTTGTTGTCAATCAAAGCCTGGATTTTGTCTTTCAATATGTGACACTCGTCGATGGTATGTCCTTTCATGCCAGAATGGTATGCACAAGTTTTATTTGGATTGACTCACTGGGATGAATTTTTCGTGGCCACAGTAGGGACGGGAGTGACGTAACCAACAACTTTCAACCTTTCATACAACTGGTCGATGAGTTTAGCAATGGAAGTATACTCTTTGGGAAGTCTGCGGGTCGAGGCGTCGGGTAGTTTTGACGGGTTGGAGGTGACTAAAAACGAGATGGTTGGGAATTATAAGTGTGATAGATAGTGGCTGGTTGGGAATATCTGGGAGATGAGGGTTGGTATGTAGGTGGAAGTGACAGTTGATATGTGGGTGGAGGTGATGGTTGACAGGTGGGTGGAGGTGATGGTTGATAGGTGGGTGGAGGTTCTTGATATGCATGTGGGGAGGTTCGATATACGAATGGGGTTTTGGGTCCTTGTTCAACCATTACCGCTCCTACATCCTTTTTCATAGATATACCACCGGACTGTAGTGCTTTGTTGGTGGCTTGCAGTGCCTCAAAATTTGTGACCATCCCGCTTTTGATTCCTTCTTCGATCCTTTCACCAAGTTTGATGATGTCAGAGAACTTGTGGTTTTCAATGACCATCATTCTTTCATAGTATTGTGGGTCCTGCGCTCTGATGAAGATCTTGTTCATATGTTCCTCGTCCAATGTCGGCCTGACTTTAGCTACTTCCGACCTCCAACGAGTAGCATACTCGCAAAAAGTTTCAGTAGGTTTCTTCTTAAGGTTTTGAATGTAGAAGACATCTGGTGCATTCTCTGTGTTGAACCTAAACCGGTCCATAAAGTCAGACGCCATACTCACCCATTTAGACCACTTCTTAGGATCCTGGATGATGTACCAGGACGAGGCATCTCCTGTAAGACTCCTCATAGAGAGTTTCATCCGGATCTTTTCATCTCTTCCGACCCCACTAGATTGTCACAATAGGTCCTCAGATGAACCCTGGGATCACTTATACCTTCAAACATCTCGAACTTGGGAGTTTTGTAACCCTCTGGCAGTTTTACATCCGGCTGTATGCATAGATTCATAATTCAGACCTTCTATCCCCTTGCATCCTTCCACGCCTTGAACTCAGCTAGTCAACTTCTTGAGTTCCTCGGCCAGGTTCTTGATGATCATATCCTTGAGTGGAGTGAGGTAGGGTCTCCACGTATATGGGGTTGTTCTAGTGGCTTGGAGCTTGAGCATAGTGATGATCATTGGTGAAATTTAAGGGTTCAAGAATGATTGGTGGGGTGCTTCGTGGAGTGTGGCAGGTGTTTTGCTGGTATTGTGGTGTGATGGTTTGATTTTGTGGTGGAGTTGTGTAGTTGTGAGGTGTAGGAGGATTTTGTGGGTGCTTGTTGGGTGTGTTTTGAGGTGGTGCGGGGTTCTGAGTGTTTGGATGATTGACGTATGGGACGCTGAGTGAGAAGGACAAGTTTGCTGTGTTACGAACATGCTCAAGTTCTCCTTGGAGTTTCAATATTATCTGTTTGAGTTGCGAAACAGCGTCATTCGGACCTGAGTACCCCGACTATCAGAAGTCTCTGGATGTTCAGCTAGTGTAGTGTTTTCTTTTCTGATGTTGTTCAAGTCTTCCATCTTCCCTTTTCCCTTGCCTTTTAGTGGACTAGGAGGAGGAGAAGGCGGAGGGCCCTTGGATATTGTATGATATGTTGATGATGCCTATATGCACGAACCAACCTTTGGGGAATGGGAATAATCAAAAGAAATAAAACAAACACAAAAAAGTAGCCAAGTCAGTGAGGATTATGAAAAGAGTATTTGCAAAATTTAAACATGTATTGCAGAAATGTAAATGCGTCCTAACTTGGGAGTCTCGTTGTGCCCGCGGGAAGCCTAGCAACAAGTTGATTTGGAGAACTTAGATGCCGGTAAATGCCTCATTTCATTAATATAAAAATAGACGAATAACAAAACGATACTAAAATAACAATAGAAAATAAGTCACTAATGGCACTTGGCCTTAATAAATTTTTGAAAGCAGATAAATCTAGCCTACTTTGTGTAAGAAGGACCTTCCCCAGATTCGATTTTCCTGACTCCATCAAATAGGTTTCCCAACTCGCGCAGACCCAACAACAGATAAGCTCTAGCCAAGTGTCCTCCCTCGCTCCCTTCAGCATTCTGGATATCCTCAATCCTCTTTATGACTTTACCCTCCAGCTCCACTAAACCTCGCTCCAGATATTCCAGCCTTCTGTTGGAAGTGATAGCTATTTCCTTCCATTACTCGATAGCCTCCTATTGGTCTCATGTATTTCCTGGTGCTCATTCTCAGAATCATGGATCCTCTTGAGCAGTCTGTTGTATTTAATTTGAGCCTCAACATCTTCATCTATGATCTGATTCCCTCGACTGGTTCCTCGCGTCACTATCCCCCCTAAGTTGTCCTCCAACCATGTCGGGTAGAGAGGTGCACATACAACGTTATACCTGACTGGCTCAATGGTTTTCTTCTCAACGATGATCTTGCAATGCCACATGTGCTGAGCTTGACACTTGTAAGGGATTTTGTTGTCCTGAAAGTCTGATCTGAAGTGGCTCCTTTTTGCGACCCTTGGTACAACCTGCTTCCTGCCCGTTTGCCTCATGACTCGGATAGGAACATAAGGGTATATTCCCCTCAACCCAATCACCACTAAGTGTGGAGCGTCCCTAGACCTGATGCTGAACTCGTCTGTTGGGAACTATAGACATGTAATTTTTGACCCTCCTCGTGATTTTACACATTTTAGCGTTTAAGTATTTAATTTAGGTCTAATATCACAATTTTATAGTTTTGACTCTTTTACTTTATTTTATCACAGAAATAAAAATTACAAAAATATTTTCTTTTATTTAGCTAATTGAAATTTTATCTAGTTACTTTTAGTTTATCTACCTTTCAAAATTTTAAAAAATATACACACAAAAATAAATTCACTTTTAATATTTAGTTTTATTTTAGTAGTGCATTTTAGTTAATTAATAGTAAGTATTATATTTTTATAAACACATTATATTTTTAGTGTCTTCTTAGCCCAAATTTAAGACCCAACAAGATATCAGACCCAACCCAATTCCCATAAGCTGAGCCCAATATCAATTGACCCATTAGTCATTTGAGCCCACAACCTTCTTATAATGCTAAATTAAACCTACTTATACATAGAAGGAACATAGATAGAAGGAGAGAAGGAGCAGATCGGCGCACCCCCTACCTCTAATTTCTACGACTAATGTCATCTCCCAATTTCCCCAAATCAAAGACCTTCAAGGTCTAATTTCCCCAAATCCAAACAGTCACACACGCCTACACTGAAAAAAGACAGACAAGAAAGGAAAGGAAAAGAGCAGAGAATCTAATTATAAAAAATTTCAGCCGCCTCCTCCGTTCTTAAAAAATTCCAACGCTTTCCCTCTTCATGTGGGAGGTGTAATGACCCGACCGGTCGTTTCAAGCTCTAGCGCATCGTTCAGCAGTTGGAAGTCATGAACAACTTCATTTCAGGTATTATGACTTGTGCGTATGGTCGAAGTTGAGATTCAGGAAGTTCGGAGTTGGATTGGAAGGAAAATTCTCATTTCGGAAGCCTTAAGTTGGAGAAATTGATTAAGATTGGAATTTTGAGCAAACGACCTCGGAATCAGGATTAGAAGGTTCCAGCAGGTTCGTATGATGATTTTGAACTTGGTCGTATGGCCGGATCAGGGTTAGGATAACCCGGGAGCGTTTCAGCGTATATTGTGGAAGTCAGCATTTTAGAAGAAATTTCCTAAGTTTCGGTTGGAAGGCATTTTAGAGATATTGATGTCCGATTGGGATTCCGAGTCTGGGAATAGCTTCGTATGGTGATTCTACAGTTGGGAGCGTGATCGGAAGTGAATTCGGATGCCCGTAGGTTATTTTGAAGTTATTTGGCTAAAGTTAGAAATTTGAAGGTTTTGAAGAATCCGACCGGAAGTTCAAATTTTGATATCGGGGTCGGAATGTGATTCTAGAAGTTGGAGCAGGTCCGTAATGTTGAATATGACTTGTGTGCAAAATTTGGGGTCAATCGGAGGTGATTTGATGGGTTTCGGCATCAAATGTAGAAGTTTGGAATTTCAAGTTCTTAAAGATTTGGATCAGGGAGCGATTCGTCGTTTCGATGTTGTTTGATATAATTTGAGGCCTCGAGCAGGTCCATTTCATGTTTTGGGACAGGTTGGTGTGATTGGACGGGGTCCCGGGTGCCCCGGGTGGATTCCGGGTGGTTAACAGATCAATATTGGAAGATTGAGGAAGCTGAAGATCTGTTGTCATCTGGTGTAACAACACATGCGAGGCTTTGGCCGCAGGTGCGGAGCCACAGGTGCAGCTAAGGGCGCCGTAGGTGCGAGTTTTGGGCTGGAGCTGAGGAGGTTGCAGGTGCGAAAGTTTGGTCGCACCTGCCAAAGTGCAGGTGCGAAGAGGGGGACTGCAGAAGCGAGAGATGATGGGTTGAGTCAGAACCGCACCTGCGATGGAATTCCTGCAGGTGCGGAGCCGCAGGAGCGGCTATTTGACCGCAGGTGCGAAAAGAGGCTTGGGCAGAATGTTTTAAAGTCGGGTTTTTGTCATTTATCACCCATTTTTCATTTGATATGGGCGACTTTGGAGAGCAATTCAAGGGGGATTTTTGTCAGGCATCAAAGGTAAGTTATTTCCTCATGTTTTTGAATTAAATACAAGATTATTGCATGGATTAGATATGAGAAATTAAGGAAAATTGGAGTTTTTGAAGAAAAACCTAGAAATTGGGTAAAATGGATTTCAAACCACGAATTGAGCATGAATATTTAAGTGAATTGTATATTTGAACTACTAAAGCTATGGGTAGAGTTTATCTTCGAGAAATTTCGGAATACGGGCACGTGGGCCCGAGGGCATTTTGGTCAATTGATCGAGCAGAGTTTGGAAATTATATAATTTGAATTTGTTACCAATAATAGAGTATATTTTCATTGAATTGTCGTTATTTGGATACTTTGGAGGCGTTGTGCATCCATTGGAGTCGTCAGAGAGGCTTGGGAGCTGGTTATGGAATTTCGGAGCGAGGTAAGTCTCCTTTCTAACTTTGTGAGGAGGAATCGTTCCCCCTAGGTGAACTAAATGAATATATATGCCATTACTTGCGGGGGCTACGTACGCACGAGGTAACGGGAGTCCATACGTAGCTACTGTTATGTCATGTCCGGGTAGTCTAGGACCCACTAGCATGCCTTAATTGTTGTACCTGTGATTTCATCAATGATATTAGCCTAGTGATATTATCGAGTTAATAATTGAATACTTAGGACGGTCAGAGCTTATTTTCCTTAATCACCTGAGAAGAAAACGGATCCTTCCTTGTATAATTGTGTTCCGGATGAATCGGTAATACTTAGAACCGTATTAAACTTGATAAATGAATTCCCAGAAAATGACTTCAATACTATATTCATGTTCACCTAAAGAGAATTTTACCACTTCCCTGAGAAAAACTGCTTTCTTGATAAAAATACGGATTTATTATGTGGATTTGTGTACATATGAGCACCTGAGTCGCAGGTATGATTCGCGAACAGGCTAGCCTTATTTATATACATATATATATATAACCGTGTCGCATGATCGATTCGCGAGCGGGGAAAATAGATGCATCTATGGTTCGAGCCGTTCGACCCTCGACATTGCTTGCGCATGATATTTGCTGCGTAGTTGCTAAGATTTTTGCCTTATTACTGGCCTGAAATTTTAAGTTGTAAATCGAAATGACAGAGATTTAGAGTTACTAAAGATTTTGGAAGAAGTTGTTCCTTCCCGTTGATCAAGTTGTTAATTGATTAAATCACCCATGTTGATTAATTGTTATTAATATGACAAAGAATTAAAGTGTTAAATATGGAAAAGTTGACATTATTTATTCCTGAACTTAATAAACTGCCTATGATAACCATGCTTAGTGTCACACTTGAATAATCTAAATTGACCTATAGCAGGTGTCTAATCTAACCTCTCGTCACTACCTCTCTGAGGTTAGGCGGAATACTTACTGAGTACACGTTGTTTTCGTACTCATACTACACTTGTTGTGCATTTTGTTGCACAGGTACTTTCATAGCCAGTGACTAACTTGGAGACTTGGGCGGGCTCCATCATCCGGAGGCGTTCCGCAGCTGACAGAGTCTTCCTCCTATGTATTTGTACTTTATTTTCTATCCTTGTTCAATTTGTACCTCGGACAAGCTTTGTATGATTGTATAAATCCTTAGAAGTTGCTCATGTACTTGTGTCACCAGGTTGTGGGGATGTGTTGGGATTTATTTCATTAAATTAAATTGATATTCCTGTCGTATTTAATTAACGAAGAATTGTTCATTTGATTATGAAATTAAATGAAAGGTAACGATTTCGAAGACGATAAAACAGAAATGAATTTCGACTAATTAAGGTTTGGCTTGCCTGAAAGTGGTGTCCGGCGCCATCACGACCTATGGAATTTGGGTCGTGAGAGGAGTAGATCTCCATTTTCTGAAAATAAAAACCATCTTCAAATTCATAATATAACTCATCTCCGTCCTTTCAGTTTGGTTGGAGCTCAAATGGGGTCAAGTTCGGATCGGTTCTGCAGGGGTTTTCGTCGAGGTATCCGGCATGTTTTCTTTTGAATTTCTGTTATCGAGCTTCGTTTTTTAAGAATTTCTGAGTTTGAATGTCCCTTTTCTCGCCATTCCTTCTTGCTCTTTGTTAGCTTGTTAAATAATATTAAATGCTTTCAGCTCATTAAATGCCTCCGAATGTGTGTTGTTTGCTTCTATACATATAAAGCCATGAGAGGTCCATTAAATTTTCAATTATTTTCATATTAAATATGTCTTAGATGTTTTCTTTAATTAATTGTGGTGTCAGTTTCATTCCTTAGCTTTTCTAGTAGATATTTGCTGCTTTGGACCTTTTATTTTTTCATATGCATTTGGCTTCAATAATTTTCTGAGATACATACAATTTTGAATATGCAATGATAGTATAATAAAGAAGACTCACTTGGACCGTATGCATGGTCTCTAAACTTAATTAGTCTAATTTGAGGCTCCGATTGATATGGGAAAAAATAGATCCTGTTAATTATCCTATTTACTTCCCAGTAAACTTTTATGCATAAATCATAGCCTTATGACAATTTCCAATACTCACATACCGTAGTTTTCTTTATGCGCAAATAATAAATTATCGCGATTGTGTACACGTACGCGTGACATAGTCATGATACCAAAATTAAAACCAAGGTACGCGTTCGCGCGACTTTGGTCAAACTTTTCTTAAACAATTAAGCGTGACAAATTGTGTACACGTACGTGTGACATGATTTAGGCACCGATTTTAGAAATAAAACTAAGGTACGCGTTCGCGCGACTTTGGCCAAACTTTTCTTAAATAATTAAGCGTGACAAATTATGTACACGTACGAGTGGCATGAATTAAGAGCCAATTTTCAAAATAAAACCAAGGTACGCATTCACGCAACTTTGGAATTTTTCTTAAGTAATTAAGCGTGACAAATTGTGTACACGTATGCGTGACATGATTTGAGCGTCGATTTTCAAAATTAAACCAAGGTACACGTTCGCGTGACTTTGGCCAAATATTTTTTTTTACTTACTAATTAAGTGCTATTAATTATGTACACGTACGCGTGACATGATTTTTAGCTCACTAAATCAATTGAGTACACGTACGCGTGACACGTTTTAAGATAATTTCGTAATAACAAATAATCGAGTAATTAGAAGCGGTAAAAGCTAAAATACACATAGGTCCTAAAAACGAAGAATTAGATAATTTAAGCCAAGTATGAATCACTAAGCGACCATGCTAGAACCACGGAATTAGGGAGTGCCTAACACCTTCTCCTGTGTTAACAGAATTCCTTACCCGGTCTTCTGGTTCGCAGACTTTTAACGGAGTCAAACTTCCTCAATTTTGGATTTAAAATAAACCAGTGACTTGGGACATCATAATTATCCCAAGTGGCGACTCTGAAATGAATATATAATCCCATTCGATTATTGTCACTTTAATTGGAAGAACTCTCTAATCCCACCCTTTCGGAAAAAAGTAGGTGTGACAGCTCTAGCGACTCTGTTGGGGATTAAAACCCAGAACTTATGGTTCAGTGTTCAAGAATTCGAGCTTGTTAATGTCATTTTACTTGGCTTATTTAATTATTGATATTACTGAATTTTGTGGGCCTAATGTTCTAATTGTCACTCATTTGCTGCTTTGATATTATTTGAACAGTATTTAAATTGTCTTCTTACGCTTCTCTTCTGAGTCTTCTAAAAAATGGTGCACACGTTCACGCGGCCCGCTTTTCTGTTAGAGGTCGCACCAAATAAGAACGAGGATGGATCAGCCACTAAGTCGGGTAGACTTTGGTGCTCCCGGTACGTTGCTCCCACCTCGGCTCGAGTTGTCCGCTTGGGTAAGCCAGGTCTAGAACACATTCCTAGGTTTAAACCTAGAATAACAAAATCTCATGTCGGATCCCTAGTAGGAACGATTATTTGCATCACATGCATTTGACTTAGGAGATTCAACACGGGGGTTGAGTCCGTCTAGGACAGGTGTACCCGAAATGAAAGACTATCCTGATGCATCTTACCTGATACGTATGCATTTATTTATTTCGGTTTGTGTGTTGACTAGCTAAAGAAGTAAAAACAACAGAAAAACCAAGAGTGAGGTAGAATAGAAAATTCTCTCTGTTTTGAAAAGAAAATGCCTCGAAAATCTGCCAAATTTTTTTTTTAAAAAGAGAGAAAGAAAATGTATTTCAAAAAAAGAAGTCAATATCATGTTTTCCCGGTTATGTCAAAACTACGCGGTCTGATTCTCACTGGATGTGAGATACGTAGGCAAATCTCATCGGTTCAGGCCCCTAATTTTCAAAAAATAAAAAAACAAATTTCCTTTAATCCCTTTTTTGGAAGTCTTTCTTTAGATAATTTTAACCAAAAATATTATTTCTTAGAAGTCTTTCATTCGAAAAAAGAAGAAAAATCAAATCAAAATCCCCAAAAATATTTTCTACCTTTTTATTTTTACACTTTTCAAAAAAAAGAAATCCAAAAAAATAACAATTCCCTTCACTTCTTTTTATGGAAAGTCATTCTTTGAGACCCTAATTTTCAAAAATCCAAAAATATTTTCCTTTAATTCCTTCATTAGAAGTCTTTCCTTAGAAAATCTCAAATAAAGTAATAAGAATTTTTGTAAAACCCAAAAAACATTTTCTTCGTAGATGTATTTCATTAAAATAAAGCAAATCAAAATAAAAAATTCAAAAAAATATTTTCTTTCTTCTTTAGAAGTCTTTCTTTCGAAAGTTTAAAAAAAAAATCAAAATCCAAAAATAGAGTTAGTTTATTTTCTTTATTCGCGATCTTCCCGAACTACGCAAGATCTTATTCATGTTCTCACATGATACGTAGGTAACCCACATCGGGTTTGATCGAATGACTTTGGAAAAAAAAGAGAAAGTGAAATAAAAATGAAAATAAAAAAGAATGATAATAATAAGGGCCAACTAAGTCCATTCGAACATGTCTTTTATTTTGAATTATGAAGAAAGTTTGAGATGGTCGGTTTGTGGTAAGATGACAACACAAAATCCAAGGAAAAAATGACAATTGACATAGAAGCTGTTACGAGCGGCCATGAGACTTAGGGTCAGAGGGTTCAACAAGAGTCTGTTTTGGTTGAGGAAAATAGTGTACTGAAACAGAAAATGACTGAAATACGTCAAGCATGAGCCAATGGCTAAGAACCACCCTTTTCTTCTCATGGTTTTCCAGAGTTTACACCCATCTCGACAACTGCCATTCTGGTCTCATTGCCTTAGCAACCCTATCCACCTGGGTTCAGTCCTTACCCCAACTATACAACTACATCTGGAACTTCTGTTAGGTGCTCCTAAAGTGTGCCATTGACAACCAATCAGACAACCACTGCTTTTATTCCCGTCTTCACTATCCCACAGCTAACAGTGGTACAGAAGAAAAGTCATGAATCACAATTTTCTACCCATCAAGAACGATACCATTCTGCTGAGTACCACTCGTACCTATTTGATTTTCCTGTAAAGATTGAGAAGCTTGCCCGAAAGATGGCACCGGAAGAAATATCCCAAAGAGTGAATAGCTTAGAACGACAGTTAAAAGACATGCAAGGGTTGGCAGGTCAGAAGAGTACTGCCTTCAAGGATCTATGTATGTTCCCTGATCTCCACTTGCCACCAGGTTTCAAGACTCCCAAATTTGAAAAGTATGGTGGACACGGAGACCCCATAGCCAACCTTAAATGGTATGGAAATAAACTAAGATGTGCGGGAGGAAAGGAATCTAAGATGGCAATAAACTAAATTATTGATGGCTTATTTTGGTGAAACCCTTGCAGGAGTAGCCTCCGAATCGTTTATGGAGATGCATCTCGCTGGTATGTTTGGGATGACATGGCCCGAGCCTTTGTCAAACAGTTCCAATACAACATCGACATCGCTCCAGACCGCAATTGTTTTTAGGGAATATGCCATTAAATGGAGAGCTCAGGCGGCTAGAGTTAAGCCAGCCATGGATGACCACGAGCTAATCATTGTCTTCCTTAAGGCTTAAGAGTCGGATTATTTTCAAAATTTGATGTCCGCAGTTGGTAAGTCTTTCTTGGAAGCAATCAAAATGGGGGAAATATTTGAGAATGGTTTTAAGATAGGCAAAATAATAAGTCAAGCATTTCTCAAAGCCGAAACTCAGGTTGTCCAGATTGAATTTGATAATCGTAGTGACACAAATGAGAATGATAAAGAAACCATGATGACAACACGGTTGAGAAGAGATCCTAGGAGAACATCTCGAAGGTATGACCAGCCTCGTATGTTTTCAGATGATTCCCCTGAGCACTACTATCTACCTCAGAACCCACAATACTCTTTTTCTCCACCTGAGTATGTTGTCCAGCGGCCAAGGCACCCCAAAAGGCGAGCACTAGCACCGCAAAATCTTCGTCAGCCTCCACAAAATTTTCAAGTGCCCTATAACCCGCATCCAAGTAAGGGGTATAGAGGGAAACAAAGGTTGAAAGATACTTTTTACACCAATATGAGAGTCTTATGCAAGCTTGTTTGAAAACTTAAAGCATTATAACATGATTGCACCTATTCCTCCAAATCATGTGGACCCACGTGCAAGAATATTTGACCCTTCTAAAAGGTGTGAATACCATTCCAATGCCTAAGGGCACGATGTTGAAAGCTGTCGGGATTTGAAAAGAGAAATAGAAATGATGATCCAGGAAAATCTGATTGTGATCCAAGACAGTGACACCCAAAATATCACGCACAATCATTTACCTGCACATGATGATGTACACTTTGTGGGGATGATGCGTGGTGACAGGGAGTATGAGAATCCTCTCGGAAACTTGTTGACTGAAGATAATGATTTTGAAATTGGAGAAGGCTCTAATGATTCCGATGATCGAATTTGTGGCGAAATGTCAGGCTTAGCAATTGAAAAGTCATTCCCTCCTCACGAGGAAGGAATCTTGGTAGCTTGTTTTGATTTTTTTTCTATTATATGGGTTACTTCAGGGTTGTGATCCAAATTTTATTTGTTTTATTGAGTAACACCCTTCTATCCCTTTTTTTGTTTGTGTGAGTCTTGTCTGTCTGTTTTGTTTTTCATTATTCGTGTTATTTTAGGGCTCTAACTCGGATTTTAGGTTGTTTGTATTGTTGTTTACTCAATGAAATACAATTTTTCCTTTTGTGTCATTCCATGCTTAGTTCTTTTTTCTCTAGTTTTAGTGATATGACATGCATGCAGAAATTTTGGCCAGATCATAAAAACTAATTTAGTCTTGAATGAGATAAGTGAGAAAGAGACACTTTTGAGGATGAATAAAGAGTTGAAATAATTTGGAATTAAGGTTGAATAAAATTCACCTTTAAATAATTGTAAAGATTGAGCTTGAGGATGTTTAATCAATTGAGGCTTGGTCGAAAATTTGACATTAATGGATAGAAAGTGTCTTTGGACCACGACACACCAAGATTATAGACATGTTCATCAATGCTATGGTTGCACAAGGATGCTATGTTTGGCATTCTCAAGGCTGGGAGGCCCTTTTTCTACTACCCAAACACTTTATACCCTTTGTTACCCTTTCTGAGACTGTGTTGTTTTCTTTGACCACCCTCTTTTGGAATCAAATTTGGATTCAAAAGTCCAAAAAAATGAAAATGAATTAAAAAAAAAGAAAGATCCATGCCCCAAGAGTACAAACTAGGGCAATTCTTAGAAAGTTCAGGTACAAAGGTCCATGTCCCCAGAAAATAAAAGCTGGGGCAACTTGTTTTAAAAACAAAAAAAATAAAGAAAATGAGATAAAGAAAAAGGAAAAAAAGAGAAACATGAGAAAAAGAAAGAAAGATGAAAAATAGTTAGATCGGATGTTTGTAGAACGTTCCACCTGATTCCTTTAAAAAAGATACGTAGGCAGCCTTACAGGGTTCGGTCCAACCAAATAAGAATTCAAAAAAAGAAATTAAAAAATTCCCAGTATCTAAAACTGGGGAAAAGATTTATTTCACTTTTAAAAGAGTCTATTCCAAGAGTTGTAGGTCTATAACTCCTCATTTTGAGTCTACTTTTAGCCTTCATGCTGACCCCTCTTTCCAACCCTATCCAAAAACCTTCCAAATAAAGACCTCCCGATATACCTTCAAGAATGCCAAGAGAAGCATGCAATGAGCAACGATTGTCATGCGACATAGAACACTGTCAGTTGCTCACCCAAGAAAGCATGGAATGAGCAACGCTTGTCACACGACATAGAACACTGTCAAGTTGCTCACAAAAGAAAAACATAAAGAAAAAGAAAAAATGAGAGAGTCTTACTAGTGAAAACCCTCGCGGGCACTGTATGGCGATGGTAAGAATAGATAAATAAATGAGAGAGACTTGTTGGTAAAAACTCCTCGAGGCACCACTAGGCGAAGGTGAGTCGTCAAGATGATGCAAATGATTAGCACAAACAAGCCCGACTTCAAAGGTCATAAGAATGGTGAAAGGGAAGATTTTATTAGTTTGATAGATCGGCCACTGAGTCCAAAATGCATGTCATGATCATTAAGGATAGTTATTGCAAAATAAAAAAAATTAAAAACTATTCCTTCTGTCCTTCCGACAGGGGCATTGCTTGTTAATACTTGTTTCTTTGCATCATTGTGTCCTTCACTCTGAGTGAGTCCTTGTCAAAACAAGCAAGAAAAGATTTTAAAATCTGCTACCAGCTTTTCAGTTGCACAACGTAAATTTGGCCAGCACACTCAGTTTTTACTGTCAACATGCATTGAGGATTCATGCAAAGGCTTCCCCCCAAAAAAGACTCTTGTCAGCCTACTTGGCCCAAACAAAGATAACTGATGATTCTCTCTGACTGACAAATTGCTCCAAAAGGCAAGAAGCCAATAAAGATATCATAAAAGGTCGCCTCATCTAAGATATCATGTTGGGATAAGGCTGACTAAGCCACAAATACAAATGGAACTGGGTGTGAAACAATCAGGGTTGATGCAGAGAAAATGTCTCTTGAAACCGACTCAAGTTGATTGAGCAAAAGCAAAGCTGCTTAGGACTCAAGGCCACAAACCAACCACCACTTTCAAAACTGACAAAATTTTCTTTGTTTGAAACAGGAACAAAGCAGTGCAACGAAAGTGTTTAAAAAAAGTGAACTGAAGAGAAGAGCCGACAAAAGGAAGTTTCTCAAATCTTTGCTTTTATTTGTCTTGCTAGTGTGCATAAAATTTTGCCATTGCTCTTCACATTTTTCCTCATAGGATAAAAATTCCTAGTTCGATGGATTTTATCCTAATAAAAATCTTATTCTGATGAATATTTCTCCTAAGATAGAAAACCTAGTCTGAGGCATTTTCTCCTAGGATCGAAATCTTAGTCTGATGAATATTTCTCCTAAGATAGAAGACCTAGTCCGATGAACTTTCTCCTAGGATAAAAATGTTAGTCTGATGAATCTTTCTCCTAAGATAATAACAAAACAAAAGACCTAGTCTGATGAACATTCTCCTAGGATAAACGTCTTAGTCTGATGAACTTTTCTCCTAAGAAATGAAAACCTAGTCTGACAAATTTTCTCCTAGGATTGCAATCTTAGTCTGATGAATCTTTCTCCTAAGATAATAAAATAAGGACTAGTGTGATGAATTTTCTCCTAGCATCAAAATCTTAGTCTGATGAATCTTTCTCCTAAGATAGAAGACCTAGTCAGATGAACTTTCTCCTATGACAGAAATCTTAGTCTGATGAATCTTTCTCCTAAGATAACAAAAAAGGACCTAGTCTGGTGAACTTTCTCCTAGGATCGAAATCTTAGTCTGATGAATCTTTCTCCTAAGATAGAAGACCTAGTCTGATGAACTTTCTCCTAGGACAGACATAAATCTTCGTCTGATGAATCTTTCTCATAAGATAACAAAAAAAAGAGGACATAGTCTGATGAACTTTCTCCTAGGATCAAAATCTTATTCTGATGATTTGTTTCTCCTAAGATAGAAACCCTAGTCTGATGAATTTTCTCCTAGGATCAAAAATCTTAGTATGATGAATCTTTCTCCTAAGATAACAAAAAAAGGGACCTAGTTTGATGAATCTTCCTCCTAGGATAAAACTCTTAGTCTGATGAATCTTTCTCCTAAATATAAAAAGAAAGAAAAAAAATCCTAGTCTGACGAATTTTTCTACTAGGATAGTTAAGGAAAAAAAAGAGGAAGTCTGGATATTAAAAAAAAGGGGGTAATTTGTTCATGCCTCAGAAAATAAGAGTTGGAACAATTTGTTTAAAACAATGATTTTCTCAAAAAAGAAATTTTGAAATTGATTTTTCTAAAAAACAAAAGAACAAAAAAAAAATCCTTCTTGGTTCGTTTAGACGTAGGGTCTCCACTCCCTAGTCTCCTTTTCAACATAGGGTCTCCATTCCCTAGTTGATGCCAACATAGGGTCTCTACTCCCTAGTTGATGCCAACATAACTTGATGCCAACATAGGGTCACCACTCCCTAGTTGATGCCAGCATAGAGTCTCCACTCCCTAGTTAATGCCAGCATAACCTGATGCCAACATAGGGTCAGCACTCCCTAGTTGATGCCAACATAGGGTCTTCATTTCCTAGTTGATGCCATCATAACCTGATGCCAACATAGGGTCACCACTCCCTAGTTGATGCCAACATAGGGTCACCACTCCCTAGTTGATGCCAGCATAATCTGATGCCAACATAGGGTCACCACCCCCTAGTTGATGATTTTCAAACAATAGGGTCTCCTATCCCTAGTTAATTTCATTTTATATAGGGCTCCCTAATCTCTTTTTCCCAAGGATACACAATCCTGGTTTTTATTGCTTTCAATACTAGAGTAATATAGAGTTTTGGTTACAAATAACTCACAAAATTTTCATAGTAAAAACTGGGGCAGAAAAAAAATTTCGTTTTTTTTGTTGTGCCGGAGCACGTTATACCTCGAGGCACAGAGTTTGAGACGACCAAAAGAAGGAGTCTCAATCTAGAATAAAAGAAAAAGAAAAAAAAAGTCAACTCAAAGTGCGGAAGCGGAGAAACGATGTGGATTGTTCAAGATGTGATTGAAGTCACAAGCTTTGCATGTCCTGTATTGATCCGAGAAGTTGAAAAAGGAATGAACCAGCACCTGCAGCTAACAAACATTAAGACTCAGATCATAGTCCGCATGAAGAACCAACCAAGACTCAAGATCAATCTTCAGAAGACTCATAGATAAAAATCTGGTAACTCGTAACTGAGAGGCTTAGTTAGTCTTTTTTATTTTCGATTTTGATGTAATAACAGGACCACTGGCCGGAACCTCGACGAAACGGTACCTCACTCGAGTCCCTCATCCTCTCCACACACTCCTTCGCTCTTCTCACTTCTGAACTACACGTGGCATGATTCCTTTATAGCCAAGGATATATATGCAGCTCAGATACCAGGGCTCAGTCACATTCTCCTTTCTTTTAGTTTTTGGTCTCGCTAAATAAGGGTTAGGTCAAAAAACCCGTCTCGTCGTTCTTTGTCTGAAAACTCTTCGTATTTCCAGTCAGAGAAGGGCAGTTGTAGACATGTAATTTTTTACCCTCCCTGTGATTTTACACATTTTAGCGTTTAAGTATTTAGTTTAGGTCTAATATCGCAATTTTAACTAATTTTGACTCTTTTACTTTATTTTTCACATTAATAAAAATTACAAAAATATTTTCTTTTATTTAGCTAATTGACATTTTATCTAGTTACTTTTTGTTTATATACCTTTCAAAATTTAAAAAAATATGTACAAAAAAATAGTTTCACTTTTAATATTAAGTATTATTTTAGCAATGCATTTTAGTTAATTAATAGTAAGTTTTATATTTTTATAAACACATTATATTTTTAGTGTCTTCTTAGCCAAAAATTATGACCCAACAAGATATAAGACCCAACCCAATTCCCACAAGCTGAGCCCAATAACAATTGACCCATTAGTCATTTGAGCCCAAAACCTTCTTATAATGCTAAATTAAACCTACTTATACATAGAAGGAACACAAATATGAGGAGAGAAGAAGCAGATCAGCGCACCCCCTACCTCTAATATCTAAGACTACTATCATCTCCCAATTTCCCCAATTCAAAGACCTTCAAGGTCTAATTTCCCCAAATCCAAACAGTCACACACGCCTACACTGAAAAAAGGGAGACTGACAAGAAAGGAAAGGTAAAGAGTAGAGAATCTAATCCTAAAAAATTTCCAGCGCCTCCTCCGTTCTTAAAATATTCCAACGCTTTCCCTCTTCACGTGGGAGTAGATCTCCATTTTTTGAAATTAAAAATCATCTTCAAAATCATCATATAACTCACTCCGCCCTTTCAGTTTGGTTGGAGCTTAAATGGGGTCAAGTTCGGATCAATTCTGCGGGGGGTTTTCGTCGAGGTCTATGGTGTGTTTTTGTTTTAATTTCCGTTATCGAGCTTCGTTTTTAAGAATTTATGAGTTCGGAGGTCTGTTTTCTCGTCATTCCTTCTTGCTCTTTGTTAGCTTCTTAAATAATATTAAATGCTTTCAGCTCACTTAATGCCTCCAAATGTGTGTTGTTTGCTTCTGTGCATAAAAAGCCATGAAAGGTCCATTTCATTTTAAATTATTTTCATATTAAATATGTCTTAGATGTTTTCTTTAATTAATTGTGGTGCCAGTTTCTTTCCTTAGCTTTTCTAGTCGACATTTGCTGCATTGGACCTTTTATTGTATCATATGCATTTGGCTTCAATAATTTACTGAGATACGTATAATATTAGAATAGGCAATGATAGTATAATAAAGAAGTCTCACTTGGACCGTATACATGGTCTCTAAACTTTATTAGTCTAATTTAAGGCTCCGATTGATTTGGGAAAAAATAGATCCTGTTAGTTATCCTATTTACTTCCCAGTATAATTTTATGCATAAATCATGGCCTTATGACAATTTCCAATACTCACATACCGTAGTTTTCTTTATGCACAAACAATAAATTGTCGCTATTATGTACACGTACGCGTGACATAGTTATGATACAAAAAATAAAACCAAGGTACGCGTTCGCGCGACTTTGGCCAACCTTTTCTTAAACAATTAAGCGTGACAAATTGTGTACACGTACGCGTGACATGATTTAAGCGCCGATTTTAGAAATAAACTAAGGTACGCGTTCGCTTGACTTTTGCCAAACTTTTCTTAAATAATTAAGTGTGAAAAATTGTGTATACGTACGCGTGACATGATTTAAGTGCCGGTTTTCAAAATAAAACCAAGGTAAGCATTCGCGCGGCTTTGGAATTTTTCTTAAGTAATTAAGCGTGACAAATTGTGTACACGTATGCGTGACATGATTTGAGTGTAAATTTTCAAAATTTAACCAAGGTACACGTTCGCGTGACTTTGGCCAAATTTTTTTTTCTTAATTAAGTGCTATTAATTATGTACACGTACGCGTGACTTGAATTTCAGCGCACTAAATCAATTGAGTACACGTATGCATGACTCATTTTAAGATAATTTCGTAATAACAAATAATCGAGTAATTAGAAGCGGTAAAAGGTAAAATACACATAGGTCCTAAAAATTGAGTATTTAGATATTTTAAGCCAAGTATGAATCACTAAGCGACCGTGCTAGAACCAAGGAATTCGGGAATGCCTCACCTTCTCCCGGGTTAACAGAATTCCTTACCCGATCTTCTGGTTCGCAAACTTTTAACGGAGTTAAATTTCCTCGATTTGGGATTTAAAATAAACCGGTGACTTGGGACGCCATAATTATCCCAATTGGCGACTCTGAAATAAATAAATAACCCCATTTCGATTATTGTCACTTTAATTGGAAAAACTTCTTTATCCCACCCTTTCGGAAAAAAGAGGTGTGACAGGAACCATTCAGACATCCATTGTACTTGTTCCTCGGTCAGATTGTCGAAGAACTCTACCCACTCTTTGGCACTTTCCGGTTGAGAAAACCTGTCCGGAATATAAGTCATCCGCTGGGGGTGATGGAAGGCAATGTAGTCGTTCCAAGCCCTTCGCGGAAGTTCTTGGTGATACTGGCCTCTTTGAAGATGTTCTAATAACCACAACTGCAACAACAAATTACAACCCTCGAAATGCTTGATCCCTCTTTGACAGCGCTCTAGAGCCCGGTAGATGTCAACCATAATCATAGGGACAATAGTGTATGTTTGCCCATCGATCCCTTCCATCAAAGTCCTAGTAACCATGGCTAGTCTAGTATGGATTATTTCCATTTTCATCGGGAACACTATCAGGCCCAAAAGGCAAACAATAAATACGAACACTCTATGGTGGATGTGACCCAGAGAAGTGATAGAAAACTTGTCATGGAAGGTACGGTAAGATTTGCTATGGCCATACCTCTCTTAGAGATATTCGAAGGGTATGTAGGACTTTTTCAGACACTCTAGTTCAACATTTTTATTCAACCCCATCATCTTTAGGAACCATTTACCTGTGTGGTTCTCAGGTACCAATAGCCCAAGGATATCCCAAGTTAGTCCAGCAAGTCCCCCAATTTCTTCTAAGAGTGGTGTCATTTCTATATTCCCGAAGCAGAACACAGACCTCTCACTGTCTCAAAATAGAGTTGCAGCTTCGATCAGCATATTGTTCGGCTTAATGTCTAGCAGAGAAGGTAAATTGCCCAAGTGTTTCCTCACGTGTTTCTTGTCACTTGAGGAAAATTCTTCCCACCAGTCTAATAGCATTGGTGGAATGTTGCTAACCATATCGAATCTAGGACCTCGTGCCTCATTTTCTGCAAAACAAAAAGGTTAGGCCCTTCTCCCCCTCCAGATTCGACTATTTATACACTCATGATTAGCATATTGGCATTTAGTTCTCCAACTTAATGCACAGAACGTGGTTGTGTCTGTTGGGATTATGGAAACCCTGGTGGACTTCGGATAAGGCTTGTCTTAAAGGGTTATTATGTGGACAACATATTAACCCGACTAGATTTGACCATGATATATGCACAATTATAATAAGAGTAAGGTTACTATGGGGGTTTATACTGGTACCCTCAAGAGGACAACTTGAGGGGGAAAGGCACGGAATCGTCGACTGCACCGCTGATCGACTAGTTTTACCGCAAATAAGCCTTTCCGAATTTAAGGGGGAATAAATTGGAAGAGCGCAACCACTCATCAAGCGTTGCTATAGGATTTGTTTAGGCACGAGTGGAGTATGATGTTGAGCATGATTTATGCCACAATAAATAACATATTGTCACGTATTTGCACGTTATGAAAGCGGTAAATACAACATTTATAATTGAAAGACAACTAAGAAGGAAAACAAAGAAACGAGTCAGTTTCATATTGAGAAAATAAATACTTAACTTCACATAAAGGGGAAAGGGAAAGGGTGAAGGTATTAACAAAGTAAGGCACGTTCAGACTAATTCACAAAGAAATTTGTTATGGTGAAAGCCTAGAAATCCCCAGCAGAGTCGCCATGCTGTCGCGCCTCCTTTTTCCTCCTAGAGTTCAGGTTTCGACATTATTGGGACAACTCGTTTCCTTTTGGGAAAGGGGTACAAGAAGTTGGAGAGTCGCCACCTAACGAATTAAGGTGCATTAGGGCACCTATTACAAGTAACTCATGAAACTAGTTTTCATTACCAGTGATTGGGTAAGGGATTGAAATTACCTCGAAGGGAAGGTGTTACGCACCCCTCGAGGTCCACAACGGTGGTTCCCGGCAAAACTTACTTTTGTGAATTAGTCAATTAGAAGATAAGCAGTCTAAGCACATATATGTAAAAAAAAGAATAAAGAACTTTGACAATTAAGCAGTCTAAGCACAGATATGTAAAAAACATAAGGGATGTCCTAGGTTGGTTAGCCTATAGAATCACATCTGTACAATTGCCTGGTAATCCTCCTCAACTAGAGAGGCTACACGTGGCATTAGCGCACATGTCATCATATCATTTTACTACCCATTACCCCCCCCCCCTCTAGCGGTTATATAAGCAATTTTAATTAACGACCTCTAAGCGTGCTTTTACCCGTCCCTTCCTTGTGGTCCTGGAGGTGTTTAGGACCTCTAGATTTAGGCAGTTCTAGACCATCCTAAGGTGTTTAAAAGGTAAAATCTAAGTGAAAACAAATAACATATAAGACTGTCAAATAGGGAAGCAGTTATGGGGGCTCATGTTTACCTCCACACATAAAAAAATAAGTAGCACGTCTCAAACAACAGATTTTAAAGAATTCCATAAGGTCCTAGAATAGGATATCTAGGTGAGTGTAACGACCCGACTGGTCGTTTTGAGATCCAACGCGTCGTTCAGTAGTTAGGAGTCATGAACAGCTTCATTTCGGGTATTGTGAATTGTATGTATGGTCAGAGTTGAAGTTCAGGAGGTTCGGAGTTAAATTGAAAGAAAAATTCTCATTTTAGAAGCCTTAAGTTGAAGAAATTGAGTAAGACTAGAATTTTGAGTAAACGACCTTGGAATCAAGATCCGAAGGTTCCAGCAGATTCGTATGGTGATTTCGGACTTGGGCGTATATCCGGATCATGATTTGGATAACTCGAGAGCGTTTCAGTGTATATTGTGAAAGTCAACATTTTTGAAGAAATTTCCTAAGTTTGGCTTGAAGCGCATTTCAATGATATTGATGTCCGTTTGGGATTTCGAGTCTGGGAATAGCTCCGTATTGTGATTCTGGAGTTGAGAGTGTGATCGGAAGTGAATTCGGATGTCCGGAGGTCATTTTGAAGTCATTTGGCTAAAGATAGAAATTTGAAGGTTTTTGAGAAGTTTGACCGAGAGTTTGACTTTTTGATATCGGGATCGTATTCCAGTTCCGAAAGTTGAAGCAGGTCTGTAATGTCGAATATAACTTGTGTGCAAAATTTGGGGTCAATCGGACGTGATTTTGTAGGTTTCGGCGTCGGATGTAGAAGTTTTAAATTCTAAGTTCTTAAAGATTTGGATTGGAGAGCGATTCATGATTTCGACGTTGGTTGATGTGATTTGAAGCCTCGAGCGAGTTCGTATCATGTTTTGGGATATGTTGGTATAATTGGTTAAGGTCCCGAGACTCGGGTGAATTTCAGAAGATTAACGGAATGAATTTCAGACGAAAAAGAAGGAAAACAATTGCAGAAATTTTCTGGTGCATTTTTTGACAGCAAATTGTGCGTCAAGGAACTAACTTTGGAAGCATATATATAAGAATCTATAAGGAATCTGAATATTTGCAAAATATGAAGGTTGTAGATCTTGAAGTCTAGTTTTCAGAACATTAAACCATTTGTCATTTGGAGTTTTGTGCAAAACGTTATGACCGATTGAAGAAGACTGGTGGATCAGTTTTTGCAAGAATTTTCTGATGCCTAGAGCTGACTTTAGAAGCTCATATCTCGGGATATATAAAGAATTATATGGTGTACAACCTATCAAATTAAATATCTCCAAGTCTAGTTCTTAAATATTCAAACCGTTTGTTATTTGGATATTTTTTCAAGAAGTTATGGGTGTTTTAACAGAAGGTGTCCAACAAGGAAAAATTTTAATAGGATGTACAACCTGTACAACACAAGTGCAAGGTACAACCCGGTGAAGCATGGGCAGATTCTTTAAACACGAATTTGGCCCATTTTCTTCATTTCTTTCATTTGGCTTGGATGATTTTGGAGAGCATTTCAAGGGGGATTTCATCAAGTATCAAAGGTAAGTTGTTTCTACTTATTTTCAAGTTAAATACAAGATTTATTACATAGATTTGATATGAAAATTGGGGGGAAATGTGAGAATTTGCTAAGAAACCTAGAATTTGGAAAATGTGATCTTTTGCCACGATTTGAGCATGAATTTTTGAAGTAAATTGTATAATTTAATTAGTAAGGCTTCGGGTAATTTAATTCTTCAAGAATTTTCAAAATCCGAACGAGTGGGCCTGGGGTCGAAATTCCAAGCTTCTTCAAGAATACCTAATTTTGGGATTTTCTTGTTAATTCTCCTTCTTTGAACTTAAAATGATTTGATTATTCTATATGTGGCTAGTTGCGAGTCCTGGGGTGTAGATTTCGGAGATTCAGGCGCATCCTTAACCCGATGGGTGATATCGTCATGAGGTGAGTCTCCTTTCCAAACTTGTAAGGGGGAAATGTCCCTGTAGGTTCCTTGTTTGCTATGTGTGTTGAGGGGGCCGCTTACGTACCAAGTGACGAGAGTCCGTACGTGGAGACTATATTTCTATGTCGGGTAGACGTAGGACCCATGAGCATGCCTTATTTGAACCATTGTGTGTATCATAAATGGTATTTATTGTTGAAATGACATGGGAGAGGTAAAAAGTTGAGTTGGTACCCGTAGGTACCTATATATGAATACTATTATTATCGAGTCAGCACACGAGTCTTGGACTGGATGCGCGATCGTGGGTCAGCTTATGCATATTGATTATTGAGTCAGCACACGAGTCGCAGGCATGATGAACGATCGTGGGGAGCTTATTACTATCGAGTCAGCACACGAGTCGCAGGTATGATTCGCGATCGTGGGAAGCTTATGACCTCAGTCCTTATGACCTACCTTATGACTCCGGCCGGTTGTCTTGTCCATGTTGGTATATGTACACTTGAGTCTGGATCACATAAGACTGGATTGGCAGGTATTGTTTAATAAGAGAAATAGGTACTTGGGGTTCTTACTCGTATAACATTATGTGTTTATGAATTTGCTGTTTACTGCTTCCCATGCCGATTGCTTTAGCCATATATCATTTTATATTAGGTTGCTGGACCTTAGTGAGTATCTAGTCGACCTCTCGTGTCACGACCCGAAATCCCACCGTCGGGCCATGACTGCGTCTAACGTTGAAGCCGCTAGACAAGCCAACGTTTGAACTAAATAAAACTCATTAACAACTAAGATAAAACAGGATGACAAGGGCAGCTTTAGTTAACAACATGAAAGTTACCAAATTACAAGAAAATAACATAGCAAGCTTTGAAGTAAAAACCCATACATATAACCCAGAACTGGTGTCACATACTCACGAACTGTCTAAGAGATTACTAAAACAAAGGTCTGAAAATAAGAACATATGACTGTCTTTGAAATATAAGATAAGACAGAGCTGAAAGTGAGGGTAGAAGGTGACGCCAAGGCCCACGAACGTCTGCGGGTCTACCTCGATGTCTCCTGTATGAACTGATGGAATGCTCCGACCGTCAGTGACCACCGGGTCCGGCTGCGTAGTCTGCACAACATAAAGAAGTGCAAGTGTAGCATCAGTACAAACGACCCCATGTATTGAGTAAGTGCCGAGCCTAACCTCGACGAGGTAGTGACGAGGCTAGGACCGACAACAATATATGTACATGTGCAATTCTATATAATAACAGGAAAATGTCGACGGAAATAAGCAAGTGAGACAGATACGGGGAGAACATGCTGGGGGTAAAAAGGGGCAACAAAATGCTAACACAGTAGAACAGAGTAATAACTGAAATGTAAAAGTAAAAAGCAGGAATTTAACTTCTCAAAACAAATAATGAGCAGCAAAAGGCACGGCATGTCCCGTCGTGCATAACCTCACAATCACTCAACACGGAATGTCCCCTCGTGCGTAAATAGTAACACTCGGCACGGAATGTCCCCTCGTGCAATAAATAATCAACGATCAACACGGCATGTCCCCTCGTGTGATAAATAATAAACAATCAGCACGGCTTGTCCCCTCATGCGATAAATAATAAACGATCAACACGGCATATCCCCTCATGTGATAAATAACAAACAATCAGCACGACATGTCCCCTCGTGCGACAAATAATAAACGATCAACATGGCATGTCCCCTCGTGTGATAGATAACAAACAAGCAATAATATAATGCGAAAATCAACAATAAAAAGTCTCAAGTATATGGAAATACTCAATAAAATTATATCGTCCCGGCAAGGAGAAATCATCAATTAATAACTCAACAAATGCCCGGCAAGGGTATCAGCTATAACCAACCTCGCATCAGAAATACAGTTTCAACAGTAAAGCCTCAACTGAAACAAATAACACAATAACTCCCCACGTCATGAAACAACATCAAGGTATCACTTCTAAATCACCAATTACTCATAGTACGGAGAATATTAAGAACACAGTACGATTCATCACAATTGACTCACGGGCATGCTTGACCGCAACATATAGGCACTCGTCACCCCGCCTATACGTTGGACATGAATTACACATAGCAAATAAGACTCTATACCTAATCCCTCAAGCTAAGGTTAGGCCAAACACTTACCTCGACTCTAAACATGCAAGTTAAGCCTCAATCACAGCCTTTCCTTTAGAATCCGACTCCGGAACGGTATTATCTAAACATAATCAACCCAAGTATATCAATAATGGCTCAATACATCAAACCCATAGCCTAATTATTTATTTTAAAGCATTCTTCCTAAGATTCCAAAATTTGACCCCGACCCACACGTTTGGATTTCGAAAATTCTTGAAGGAATCAATTACCCGGAGTCTAAGGATCGAAGTTATGTGATTTATACAAGAATTCATGGTCCCGAATGGATAACTCACCAATTATCCAAAGCCCTAGAATTTCTTTCAAATTTTATGATTTTGATATTTTTAAGAGTTAAATTAGTTGAATTCTATGTATAATTGGAAATTTGGAGAGAAATTACTAACCTTAGATGATAAGATTCTTGATATCCTTTCCTCTGGCTCAAAAGCTCTCTAATGGAGGTTGAAGATGGATAAGAGTGAAGAAAACCCGAAATTTTGGACATTTAAAAGGGGCTTCCAACAGGGGTTTCCGCACCTGCGACCTTAGGACCGCAGGTGCGGTCTCGCACCTGCGAGAAATTGATCGCCCCTGCGGAAAAGGGCATGGGACCCTGGGCTCGCACCTGCGGAGTTGGGAGTCCCACCAGCGGTCCCGCTCGTGCGGAGTTTTGATCGCACCTGCGGAAGAGGTTGCACTTGCGAAGGCTTGGACCGCAGGTGTGGTCCCGCACCTGCGGCTGGGGAACCGCACCTACGGTCGCACCAGCTGTTGTGCACCAGCTGTAATTTTTGATGGTTTCTGGCCTCGTGAGGGGTCCGGGAGGCACTTGGGCCCACCCGAGCCCCCGTCCAAATATTCCAACAAGTCCCGAATCATTAAACGGACTTGCTCGAGCCCACGGAACACTCCACACAACGCTAAAACTCAAAATCACCCTCCAAAACCCCTGAATTCGAAACTTAAGAACTTTGAAATTCTAGAATTCTATAACGATGCGCCGAACCGACCTATACAACTCGGAATGACTTCAAATTTTGCAGACAAGTCATAAATAACATAACGAAACAATTCCCGGTCTCGAAATTGCATTCGAACCTCGGTAGCATAAAATCACATTCCTAACCAAATTCCAAGTTTTATGAAAATCCTCAACACTTTGCTAACTCTAAATTTCCCATTTTGATCTGAAACCCGTCAAATCAAGTCCGTTTTACACCAAATTTCACAGATAAGACAAATAACATATAATAAACCTGTTCCGGACTCCGGAACCATAAAACGGGCCCGACAGCGCAGGTTTCACATCAAGGTTCATTTTCATAAGCCTTTATTATTTTCAGAAAACAATTTTTTTGAAAAATACATTTCTCGGACTTAGGACCTCGGAATTAAATTCCGGGCATACGCCCAAGTCCCATATTTTCTTACGGACCCTCCGGGACCATCACATCACGGATCCGGGTCTGTTTACCAAAAATGTTGACCATAGTCAACTTTATTCATTTAATTATCATAAATTCCATTTTTCATCAAATTTCAACATAAGGACTTCCCAGCTACATGCCCGGGCTGCGCACGCATATCGAGGTGAGATTAACGGAGGCTTTCGGTGCCTCGTAACATATATTTAGCTAGAATTACTTAGGATGACCTTTTGGATTATCACAATCTCCACCTCTAAAACAAACGTTCGTCCTCGAACGGACATAGAAAAGTACCTGAGTCTGAGAAAAGATGGGGATAACGACTCCTCATATCGGGCTCGGGCTTCCAAGTAGCTGCTTCAGCAGGCTGTCCTTTCCACTGAACACGGACAAAAGGATAACTCTTCGACCTCAACTGACGAACCTGCCTATCTAATATAACTACCGGTTCCTCCTCATATGTCAGATCCTTGTCCAACTGGACACCGTTGAAGTCAAGAACATGAGATGGATCTGCAATATACCTCCAGAGCATAGATACATAGAATACTAGATGCACTGCTGATAAATGCGGTGGCAATGCAAGTCTGTAGGCCACCTCTCCTACCTTATCCAAAATCTCAAATGGACCAATATACCTAGGGCTCAACTTTCCCTTCTTTCCGAATCTCATCACGCCCTTCATAGGCGACACTCGAAGGAATACCAGGTCTCCTACCATGAAATCCAAATCTTGAACTCTACGATCTGCATAACTCTTTTGCCTGGACTGAGCTGGACGAAGCCTATCCTGAATAATCTTCACCTTGTCCAAGGCATCCTGGACTAACTCAGAACCCAA
>ML271470.1:3970-83826 GCA_005239495.1 Nicotiana undulata | reverse complement strand
AACACCCCTGACGGGCGATATGCGATCGCATTCCTGTCGCATAACAGGAATGCGTTTCGCATCGTGGCTTCTTCCATCGCATCTCAAAACCCTAGGTCCAAGAGCTGTGTCGCATTTTGGAATATGCGATCCGCACTAAAGGTATGCGATCGCATTCCTGCGTCGCATTTGCAGTGTGGCTTCAGGCATCAGATGAACATGCGGTTCAAATGCGGATCGCATGTGGGATATGCGGTCGCATATGTGGCCGCATTTCACTCTTTAATTTTGACTCAACTCTCTGTTGCGGTATGCGACCCCCAGGTGTGAAATGCGATTCGCATGTTGAAGATGCGATCGCATTTGACCATTTTTCTTCTCTTTTCTCTTCTTTTTAACCTCCTTTTGCATGGTCTTGAGTGTTCACACCTTGTGTACTGCAAAATACCAAAATTCTACGATTAATAAGAGTAAATGCTCTTGAAACAAGCCTTAATCTAAGCAATATGGTATAAAATGTGCCGAAATTCTCCGGCACATCACTGGTACCGATTGAGTGATGCCCCCGGGGTTCTTTTCAATTCTAGGCTTCGTCTCTTTCCGGGCGAACTCAAGTCCAAGTGGAGTGGCCTGTTTGAAGTGGTATTGGTTATACCCTTTGGTGCTCTTGATCTCAAAAACACGAATGGGGAGATTTTTTGTGTGAATGGGCACCGGGTCAAGCATTATCTAGGTAAAATCGATAGTAGCCATGTGGTGGCTTTGTTGAAATTCCTTCGAACATGGTAACTTGTGTCGTGCCGCGGCGTTAAATCAGGCGCTTATTGGGAGGCAACCCAAGCGTTTTCTTTTCTTTGTTTTATGTTGTTTTTGGTAGGATAGATTTTTTGTGAACTAACAAGTTGTGAAGTTGATGCAGGACTTGGTGGATGCAGTGTAGATGAAAATCTGGAAACTGAGCAAAGTAGCAAATTTTCGCTGCAGCGGTCAAAAATCCGCTGACAGCGGTGACCAAGCACTATAACGTAAAATGACCACTGACAGCGGCCCATTTGGTCCCAAAAATAGGCTCTTTGAATCTCCATTCCACTGTAGCATTCATTATTTCGCTGTCACGGAGTGCATTTCGCTGTGGCGATGGAATTCTGCTGCAGCGGTAAAGGTGAAAGCCCAGCACTTCTGAAAGAACAAAAGCGCGATCAGCGATAAACATCTGCTGCCGTGCTAGGTAAGGCGATCGTGGGTCCCATCTGTTTAGTATATATACTAAGGGACCCTCACTTTTTACCCTTTTCAACATTCGCTACCAAACCCTACATTAGTTACTGTGCATTCACTCTTTCACTGTTCATCTAGGACTCTTAATTTCATCTTTCATCTACCTTCAATTATTGGTATGTTTCATGTTTTAATATTCTTTAGTTGAGTAATTGTTCTTAGTTTTAGGTTATTTTATTGTATTTTTCTTTTATTTGCTTTTTGTATAGAGTTATACAACCCTAATACTTTAAATTGAATTGTTATTGTGTTTTAAAATGTTGGTGTATTACTTTCTAGGTTCTCATGAGGGTAAAGGGTGATTCATATGTGCAATTTCATGAAAATTTTGAATTTTTGATTGAACCCTATCCCTCAGTGCACTGTGTTCACGACCTCCGTTGCAGCGTTTATGAATTTCGCTGACACCGGAGGTCCAAAACTTAATGACTTCAATTTGAGAATTCCGCTGCAACGGTTTAAAAATCCGCTGACAGTGGTCCTGTGTAACGTTGCAGCGGCCAATAAAGTGTTGTCAACGTTTCACAACTTCAGAGAGTTAAGTCTTAGAGCTTCCAAGTTCCGTTGCAACAGCTAGATTTTCGTTGTCAGCGATGGCTAAACGCTGCAGTGGTCCAAAAATCTGCGGTCCGCGTTTCATAGATTCATATAAGGGGTAGTCTGAATCTTCTCATTCCGCTGCGGCGATTCTTTTTCGCTGACAGCGGTTTGTTTCTGTTAACACTGTTTCATCGTCTGCTTCTTAACTTCTATTTGGTACTTAGGTACACTTTATTAACAATCATTGTTACATGTTTGCAAAGTATGGTGAGATCAAGAGGTGGACCTGAAAAGCAACCCGAGAGAGGTGACCCTTCAAGGGGTCGAGGCAAATGAAAGCAATAACACCCATTGGTCCTGACTCAACCAATAGGGAAGAAGCAAAAGAGAAAAAGAACAAGTCCCTCAGAATCAGAGTCCAATGAATACTTTCCCTCCAGGGAAGCTTCAGAGGGACAGAGTGGGGTAGCTCTAGCAGCTGCGTTATCAAAGCCTAGGAGACTCATCAACGAGCCCACTAGCTCGGAGTCTTCTTGTTGAACCAAGTCACTGCATGGTTTTGAAGATTGACAAATGCCTACCAAGTTGAACCAGGTCCATCAGGGCAAACATAATCAAACAGACCTATTGGACCTGCTCTGATACCAATTGATGTTTTATACGTCAATACCACACAAGAGAGGGGGGGGGGAGGTGATTTGTGTGGTGTCCAATTTTAGAGTGCAGTCTCTATAGAAGAACCTGGTTCTTCTTAGTGTTCCTACTTCTACAGTTTGTGGAAAAGTAATTGCAAAATTTAAAGAACATAACAATTTTACGTGGAAAACACCTGGCTCAAAAGGTGAAAAAACCACGACCTACTTCCCAGTAGGATTTTCCCAAACTCTTCACTACAACTCTGAGCCAAACAACATTTACAAAATAAACTATTTTGTAAATCTAAGAACTAACTCTAATCCCTTTGTGGCAAACTAGCCTCTAGCTAATTGCGACAAACTTCAAGTTAACTCTAACTTGAACAATATGTACCTATTACAATTGCTTCTAGATAAGCTGAAAGATACAATATGAAATCACCTACTACAACCAACTAGACTCAAAAAGACAACAGATGGACCTGGTTCTTCTAGCTGGTTCAAGTAGCTTTTGTGTCCCATAAGGATTCCTCTTGCAAAATTGCTTTGGTAATTTTGCTTTCGGTTTTTGTTTTTCTTCTGTGTTTGTGCGATCAATTCTTCAGCAGGAATGTTTCAACATTTTATTAAATCAGTAGTTGAGATGTTGTTGTTAAGTTCTAATGCAACTCTTCCTTGGTGGAAGAGTTTGTGTTCATCTCAACTTCCTCGATTGTTTCTGTCCTTGCTAAATTCGAACTCTATCTTCTTATCACTTTGCAACCTTTTCGCTTTAGGAGACAACCTCTTACTTCATAACTAATTCACAAATCATGCTTATCTTTTGTAAAGGCTAACACCTTGGAAAAGATCAAAATGAGAGCACCACTTGGAACCTGGGAGGGTCAATCAACTGCAAGACCACCACTATTCAATGGCCAGTATTACTCTTGGTGGAAGAACAGAATGAAGGACCACTTGATTGGAGAAGACTATGAGCTTTGGGACATAGTCACTGATGGTCCTCTAGCCACCATGAAGAAGACTGCTGAAGGAGTGGATGTACCAAAAACTAGAGTTGACTGCATTGCTGAGGATCTGAAGAAATGGGAGAAGAATGTTAAGGCCAAAAAGTGGCTAGTTTGTGGACTAGGTCCAGACGAGTATAGTAGAATTCAGAGCTGCACCACTGCCAAAGAAATTTGGGATACCTTACAAGTAGCCCACGAAGGAACACCTCAAGTGAAAAGATCAAGAGGTACTCTACTATACTCTCAGTATGAAAACTTCACTATGAAAGAAGGAGAGACAATCCAAGAGATGTACACTAGGTTCACAACTCTGACAAATGAACTTAAGTCTCTTGGTAGAGTCATTCTTGAAGAGGACAGGGTGGAGAAGATCCTGACAAGGGTCTTGCCAATTTCCTGGGAAAGTAAAATCAGTGCTATCCAGGAATCCAAAAATATGGCAACTCTCAGATTGGACGAGCTAATTGGAAACCTTACTGCCTATGAACTTAGAAGGCAGGCAATGAAAATGGATGCTCCAAAGAAGAAAATTAGTCTAGCACTGAGAATCACTGAGGGAACAGATCTGGTGGAATATGAGATGGCCATGATCACTAAGGAATTCAGAAACTTCCTCATAAGGAAAAAGGGCATCTCAAGAGGTGGAAACTACAACAAAGTTAAAGCTTCAGAAAGGTCAGCCAATGAGGGATGCTACAAGTGTGGAAAAACAGACCACCATATCAAGAATTATCCTCAGTGGGAAGTGGAATGGGAAAAGGAGAGATTTGAAAGAAAGAATAGGAAGAAGGAACTGGTCCAACCCAAGAAAATCACAACAAAGGCTATGGTTGCTGCTTGGGGGGAAAACTCAGATGAAGAATCAGAAGATGGTGAGACTAAAGAACAGGCGCTCATGGCAATTGGAGAATCTGATGAGGAATCATATGAAGAACCAGAGGTAAGTATCTCCCATCTCAAAAACAAAATGAAGTTCCTATCTAAAGAAAAACTCTCTGAGGTTCTACTTGATTTCATGGATGATTCCGAAGAAAGAACCAAAGAGAAAGAACAACTCTCTAAAGAGTGTGCAATGCTAAAAGCAAAATGCCTGAACCTGGAAATCAGAGTAAGTGAATCTGAAAAGAAAAACAATGTCTTATTGAACCAGGTTCAACCACTTGATACTAAGATCGTAGAGCTAAAATCTGAAAATTTAAAATTAAAGCTAGGATCTAGTAAAAAGATTGTTGATCATTCTCATAACATGTTAGAAGAAAGTGTGGGAAAACTAAAAAATAAGATGCATGCCAAGGATGAACAGATAAAGACACTTAAAGAAGAACTTGGTAAAGTCAAACATGAATTAGATCGAACTTGTAAATGGAATAAATCCTATGATGCCTTAACTTGGCTCCAAGAAAATCATTGTAGCAACCGGAGAGGACTTGTCTTTGGGAGTAAACTGCCCAAGTGGGATCCCCAAAGAAAGTATCTCACTCTCCCTGAGAACAAAATTTGCACCCACTGTGGTAAGACTAGCCATTATAAAATTGAGTGTACTGAAAAAGAGCAGGCCAGCCAAAGAAATGAGAGTTTTGTTAAAAAGAAAAATTGGTTACTAATGTGCCGGAGAATTGCGGCACATTTAATGTCAAACTACTTAGATTATAGCTTGTTTTCAAGAGCATTTACCCTTTATACCTATGGAATTTTGATGTTTTGAAGTGCATGAGGCTTAAACACTCAAGAACGTGGAAAAGAGATAGAAAAAGCTAAAAAAGGAGGGAAAGAGCAATATGCGATCGCAGAATGCACAAGGAAGTACCGCAGACCTGTTATGCGGACCGCAGATGGTCCAGTTGGATCGCAGACTTCAACAGAAAGATTGGCCAATTTCAAGAGCAAAATTGCGGTCCATTATGCGATCGCATAAATCATCTGCGAGCCGCATAATTGACCGCAGAACCACATAGGCCTGAAGCCATCTTAAGAATGCGATGCAGATCTGCGGTCACATTTCAGCAATGCGGACCGTAGACCAAACAATGCGATGGGAATTTGGAAACTAGGGTTTTACGTATGCGATGGACCAGTGAAAAATGCGAACTGCATACCTATTCTGCGACAGGTATGCGGTCGCATAACTGACCTGAAAGGGTATTTTTGTCCCTTTTTTGGCCCCGATTTTTAGCCCACTATAAATAGATTTATTTGGATTTTGTGGGTCATTCTTGTCTGATTTTAGAGCTACAACATACCTTTGGAATATTCTTCTTTCTTGGAAGTGTTAGAAGTGAAGATTCTTGTGTTTTGTAAGCATTCATGGCATTAAATACTCTTATCTTTTTATCATTTAGTATGAGTGGCTAGTTTTAAATACTAAGGCTGTGGACCCTAAATGGGTGTTATGCTATTGGGTATTTGACATTGAGTATATATATAATGGTTGGTTGATATTTATTTACTTCTCATTATTCATTTATTGTTGGTGGTTGCAAACATTAACAAGTGCCATTAATTCTTTCTTAGCTTGGAAAAGTGAGTTAGAATTGGTAGGAGTAAATATCAAAGACTCAAGGCTTTAAACCTTGTTTGATAGAATCGATTAGGGATAAGTGGATTTTATTTGGCATTAATTGATTACTCTTCATTGCAACTCTTTTATATTTGGGAAAATCATAAAGAAGAAATACTACCCAACTCTTGGAAAATATTGGGTGGTCATTTAGAAATCATTTGCATATCTAAAGGGCCTTCCATTAGAAATATATCATATTAATACCCATTAGCATTATATTTCATTGAAGGGGACACAACCTTGGTTTAGTTAATTACATTAATTACAACTCTAATTAATCATCTTTGTTATTATTACAATTAAATCATTACACAATCAATTCTCATATTCTTGTTACATTAACGGAATAGGAATACGATTTAATTTAAGAATCACACTACCGAAGTAATCTTTTCACGCCTATTCCTTGTGGGATTCGACCCCAACCTTGTTGGGTTATTATATTTGACTTCGACCGCTTACACTATTTTTAAGGTGTAATTTGAGCGTATCAAATTTTGACGTCGTTGTCGGGGAATACGGTTTTGAAATTACTAGATAGTGGGTACTTTACTTGATATCTTTTTCTATTCGATCACACGTTCCTCGTTTTGTTTGGTGAACTAGGTGAAAATGGCCAACGTTGAGTATGATGAAGAGGAGAACCCGTTCGCCGACATCGATGAATATATTAACGACACCAACGCTATCCTCCCTCCGGTAGTTGGTGCATCTACTTTCAAAGTGGATCATGGAATGATTCTATTGCTCAAGGCAGAAGGATTGTTCCATAATTCAACGGATGATGACCCGACGCAACACCTAAGGAACTTCTTGGGTGTATGCGCCATGCACAAACAAACCAATGTGACAGATGATGCTTTGAGGTTACGTGTGTTCAAGTACTCGTTGGCGGGAGAAGCGAAAAAATGGATCCAAAACTTATCTACTCAAACTATCACAACATGGCCCGAGCTTGTCCAAGCCTTCCTATAAAAGTGGTTCCCAGATAGTAAAAATTCAGAGCTCAGAGACAAAATATTTTTTTCAAGCAACTGCCAGGGGAGCATTTACACGAGGCATGGGATCGGTTCAAGCTATACCTAGTGAGATCACCAAACCATGGGTTCCCAGACCATATTCTGATGGAGAAGTTCTATATGGGTTTGGACCCACTATCCCATTCCATCGCTAAAAATGCCGCAGATGGATCCTTCATGGACAAGTCATTCTCTAGGATCACTCAAATTCTAGACAAAATGGCTAAGCATAATCAAGCATGGCATCCGGAGGATACTAGTGGTGGAATTTATTACGGTACTCCTTCTCTTACCAACATGATTAAAGAAAATCAAGAGAGAGATCAAGTGATTGCCGGTCTTTCTACTAACATCGATGTGCTGACAAAGATGTTCACTGGGAATCAACCAAAAAAGGTAAATATGGTGGAAGACATACAATCAATGGGAAATCAAGACTTTGAAGAAGCAAATTATGTCCAAAACTCTCAAGGTGGTTACCGCCAACAAAACAACTGGAGACCAAACCCGCAAGGGAAAGGACAACAAAATTGGCGAAATGATCAAAGTGGTCAAGGATCGTGGAATAACAACAACAACAATTATGTTAATAGAAGTTCCAACCCTTATGTTCCTCCAAGAGGGCAATATTCCAACTCACAATACAAAGATGGGCCATAAAATGAGACCAAAATGGAAGGGATGCTTGAGAGAATCTTGCAAAATCAAGAGCAAAGTGATGCAACAATGAAAAACATGTCCGGGGTAGTGGGATCACACACTGCTTCCATTCAAAAGCTCGAGATGCAAATGAGGGATTTTTCACGAGAACAAAATCCCAAGCTAAAAGGTATTCTTCCTAGTGACACGGTGGTCAACCCAAAAGGTGGTCCAAGCGGACCATTTTCTCATTGCATGGCCATCACAACTAGAAGCGGTAAGGTGCTCCAGGATGAGAGTAAGCAAGCGATTGATGTAGAAAGTCTTGATCAAGGAGTGGAACCACAAGTTGAGTTGCCGGTTGTGGTGGAAGTTTAAAAGGCACCCCAAGAGGTAAAGATCCAAAGAGAAAAGCACGGAGAGGTTACGGAAGAGGTGAAGGAGACTCATCTGGTAAGTTCAATAATTGCTACAACAACTGTGGAGAAAAAGGGAGACCCGGGGGCTTTCACTATCCCATGCGCCATTGGGTTGAGAGATTTTGCTAGAGCACTCTGTGACAACGGTGCTAGTATAAATTTGATGCCTCTTGCAATCTACAAGCAAGCAGTATTAGGGTTGCCAAAACCAACTAGCATGCGATTACAGATGTGGAGAAAAAGGGAGACCCGGGGGCTTTCACTATCCCATGCGCCATTGGGTTGAGAGATTTTGCTAGAGCACTTTGTGACAACGGTGCTAGTATAAATTTGATGCCTCTTGCAATCTACAAGCAAGCAGTATTGGGGTTGCCAAAACCAACTAGCATGCGATTACAGATGGCCGATCGGTCAATTAAGAAACCCGTGGGCATTGTTGATGACGTCTTGGTGAAGGTGGGGAAATTCTTTCTCCCAGCCGATTTTGTCATCTTAGATTGTGCGGTGGACAAGGAGATTCCTATAATTTTAGGAATACCATTCCTTGCAACGGGAAGAGCTTTAATGGATTCGAAACGACATGAAATCAAGTTCCGAGTTAACGATGAGGAAGTCACCTTCCAAGCTAGCAAGGGGCTGAAACTGGCGGAAATCTTGGTGAACTTTGATGGTGAAAACATTGAGGGGTATGTGGAGATAGTAAACGCATTAGAAGGACGCGGGTCTTATAAATATGCACCAAAGAAGCTTTCTCTTGACTTAGAGAATCGAGCTACTCTTCTAGCCAAGCCTTCAATCATTAAGCCACCACATCTTGAGCTCAAACCAATTCCATCACACTTGAGGTACAAATTTCTTGGCTCTAATAACACTTTACCGGTAATCATGTCTTCTTTGTTGAATGATGTGCAGGTTAATGAATTGTTAATTGTCTTACGGGAGCACCGACAAGGACTCAGATGGACAATAGAAGACATCCGAGGAACCCCATCGGGATATGCGAGCACAAAATTCAATTGGAAGAAGGGAGAAAACCAAGTGTGGAACATCAAAGAAGATTAAATCCCTCAATGCAAGAGGTGGTCAAAAAGGAGATAATCAAATGGTTGGATGTCGGGGTTGTCTACCCCATTGCGGATAGTCCGTGGGTGAGTCCGGTACAATGTGTGCCAAAGAAGGGAGGCATGACGGTGATCCACAACGAAAAGAATGAGCTTATCCTCACTAGAACGGTCACCGGATGGAGAGTATGCATAGATTACCGGAAGCTTAACAATGCCACTTGCAAGGATCATTTCCCTATGCCTTTTATTGATCAGATGCTTGATCGGCTAGTGGGAAGATCCTTATATTGCTTCCTCGATGGATATTCCGGCTACAATCAAATTAATATAGCCTTAGAAGATCAAGAGAAAACCACATTCACTTGTCCGCATGGGAACTTTGCCTTTAGCCGGATGCCCTTTGGTTTGTGCAACGCTCCGGCTACTTTTCAATGATGTATGATGTCCATTTTCTCCGACATGGTGGAAGACTTCCTAGAAGTTTTCATGGATGATTTTTTGGTGGTCGGTGACTCCTTCGAGCATTTTCTTGACAACCTTAGACAAGTGATCAAAAGATGTGAGGAGACCAACCTCGTGCTTAATTGGGAAAAGTGCCACTTCATGGTGGACAAGGGCATTGTCTTGGGGCATATAATTTCAAAAAGTGGCATTGAAGTCGACCGGGCGAAGATTGAGATCATCTCCAAGCTCCCTTCTCCCACTTCGTTAAAGGGCATTCGAAGCTTTCTTGGTCATGCCGGATTTTATCGGCGCTTTATCAAGGAATTTTCAAATATTGCAAATCCTATGTGCAAGCTCCTTGAAAAATATGCCAAGTTCGTGTTCAATGACGAATGCCTCAAAGCATTTGAGGAGCTCAAGGAAAAGCTCACCACGGCTCCCATTATTGTCACACCAGATTGGTCTCTTCCATTCGAGCTCATGTGTGACACCAGTGGTGTAGCTATTGGAGCGGTTTTGGGTCAAAGGCACAACAAAGTTCTCCACCCAATTTATTATGCAAGCAAAACTCTCAATGGAGCACAAATGAACTACACAGTGACGGAGCAAGAGCTCCTTGCCATTGTGTATGCCTTTGAGAAATTCCGAGCCTATTTGTTGGTATCCAAGGTGGTGGTCTACACAGACCATGCTGCTCTTCGCTACCTTATGGAAAAGAAAGATGCCAAGCCAAGATTAATCCGGTGGGTCCTCCTATTGCAAGAATTTGACTTTGAAGTCAAGGACCGGAAGGGCACCGAAAACCAAGTTGCGGATCATCTTTCTAGAATTGAATAAGACGGGCGCCCAAAGGATGACCTTGATATCGATGATGCCTTTCCTGATGAGCACATTTTGGCATTATCTTCTTCAACTACTCCTTGGTACGCTGACATCGCCAATTATTTGGTGAGTGACCTTATCCCAGATGACTTGGAAGCATATCAAAAGAAGAAATTTTTGAGGGAATGCCGGAAATACTATTGGGAGGAGCCATTCTTGTTCCGCATCTCTGCGGACAATATTATCAGAAGATGTGTCCCAGAAGAAGTGATGCCAATTCTAAAGGCATGCCATGACTCACCAGCGGGGGGTCATCATGGAGGGAATCGGACGGCAGTGAAAGTGCTCGAATGTGGATATTACTGGCCATCTCTCTATCATGATGGTAATCAAATGGTCAAAGATTGTGACCAATGTCAAAGACAAGGATCAATCTCCAAGAGACACGAAATGCCCATGAAGTTTGTGTTGGAGGTTGAAATTTTTTATGTGTGGGGCGTTGACTTCATGGGACCCTTTGTAAGTTCTTGTGGGATGAAGTGCATTCTGGTAGCTGTGAACTACGTGTCCAAATGGGTTGAAGATGTTTCATTGCCAAACAATGAGGCAAGGAGTGTGACCGCATTCTTGAAAAGAAACATGTTGACACGGTTCGGCACTCCTAGAGCCATTCTCAGTGATGGTGGTTCTCATTTTTGCAACAAGGTTTTAAAGGGGCTGTTGGAGAAATACGGTGTCAAGCATAAGGTGGCAAAGCCTTATCATCCCCAGCCGAGTGGCCAAGTAGATGTCTCTAACCGGGAGATTAAAAACATCCTAGCAAAATCAGTTAATGCAAACCGGACCGACTGGTCAAGGAAGCTAGATGATGAATTATGGGCCTGCCGTACAGCATACATAACTCCCATTGGTGCTTCTCCCTACCGGCTAGTGTTCGGAAAGGCTTGTCATCTACCGGTGGAGCTTGAGCATAAAGCCATGTGGGCACTCAAGAAATTGAACCTGGATTGGACTGAAGCTGCAAATTTGAGGCTCGATCAACTCAATGAAATGGAGGAATTCCGTTTCCATGCTTACGAGAGTGACTCTATGTATAAAGAGATAATGAAGTTTGTCCATGACAAGAATATTTTGAAACGGGAGTTCAAAGCCGGTGACTTGGTGTTGCTTTTCAATTCCCGACTCAAACTCTTTCCAGGCAAGCTAAAATCCAAATGGTCTGGTCCTTTCAAAGTGATAGATGTCTCCCCATTTGGCGCTGTGGAACTAGCAACTGAGGACGGACTCCGTACGTTCAAAGTCAATGGCCAACGCATCAAACACTACTTGGGCACAGATGGCGAGAGGCATGTTGTAGAGCAGTTGGCTATTAAGGATGGTCCTTGCCCCACTGATGAATGACTCCAAGAGAATACCAACTTCGTCGTGCCGCGACGTTAAATCAAGCGCTTCATGGGAGGCAACCCATGTGCGGTAACACACTTTTGTCTTTTTAATTTTTGATTTTTGAGTAAATAAGTTTCTTTGAACAATATAAAGGGTGTGTAAGTGCAGGTGGTTCAAAGGAACACAGAAACAGGGTAAAATTGCAAGTGAAGGGCAAGCAAGGAAAATTTGACATCGCATGTCATCTCTACGGCTCGCATGTCATCTCTGCGGCTCGCATTGTGGTCGCAAACATAGGCAGTGAGTTGAGGAAAGTTTCATGGCTATTACGCGATGCCCAGGTGCACTATCCGAACCGCATTGCTTGTATGCGATCGCATAGTGCACCGCATTTCGAACCCAGGTAAGCTGGTGAAAAGTCCACCGCATAAGCTATATGCGGTCGCATATCGAGTTATGAGGTCACTTACCCACCGCATTTCGAACCCAGGTAAGTACCCTTCTCTCTAACTTTTCACCCTCATTTTCACACACCCTAACAGAATTAACAAAAACAAAACAAAACAAAAGAAAAACAAAATCGTGGTTAAGGATTCAAGTTCCGTATTTGTTCAAATCTTCAAGTGCATTCCATACTCCTCTGGTATGTTTCCTTCCCCTCATCTCAACCTTTGTTCATTTTTTTTATTTTTTTCCAAGCTAATCTCTGTGTACATTGAATGTTGCAATTTTTGATTTTCGTTTTTTTTATTTTATTTTTCCTTCTGGGTCTAAGTATGATTGTAAAAGGGAGGGGGAAATAGTGATTTACAACTGAAAACAAGGCCTGGTAGGTAGGGAAACGAAAATCACCATTGTTAGGGTTAAAAGCTTAAAAAACGATAGGTTCTGCGGTCCGCATTTTGATTATGCGGACCGCATTTGTGTCGCATGTTGAACCCTAGGTCGAATGAGTAAGAAACCACAATGTGACGTATATGCGATCGCATAGTTGAAATGTGGACCGCAGATGCGTCGCAGACCTACACAGTGCGGTGGGTTATGCGATCGCATAATGGCATCACATTTTTTTTGGTGCATGATTCTGCGATGACTATGCGAACCGCATAATGGATATGCGGTCGCATATGTCATCGCATTACTGATATCCTTCACGCAACCTGCCACTCTGCGACGGGTCTGCGGTGCGCATAGTGGTTATGCGATCACATACCCTGTCGCAGAGTTGATTTTTGTCAGTTCATTTTATTTTATTTTATCATGTCCACCTCTCCACTCTCACATATGTTTTCTTTGCAGATATGGCTCGCAAACATACATCTTCAGCTAGTAAGAGGCCCTCCTCAAGCCGGCAAGCACCTCCGTCCAAACGAGCAAATCAAGCACCTCCACAATCCGTTGCTGTGAGTTCCTCCTAGTCTGATGAGGGGGACACTGAGCCGGAGTTTGACCTAGTGGCTGAGGTAAGGAGGAAGCAAGGTGATGATTACCAGCACCGGTTCCCACTCCCTAAATCCAGAGAACTGTACAGAACGGGGCTTGAAAAATGGAAGATTCTAGCTGAGAAGCAGTTGAGTCTCAATGACATCCAAGAGCGATATCCCCACATTCTAGCAAACATCAAGGCTAGAAAGTGGGAGCGCTTCACTGAGCCACCTGGGGAGTATAATGAAACCGTGGTGAGGGAATTATATGCCTCCAACGGGGCCTCCAGGAATGCTCACCACAAACGCAACAAGATATTCGTTGAGCAAGTTCTGGTTCGGGGAAAGGATGTACTATGCCACAGGGAAGCCATCCAAGCTCATTACATTCGAACAGGTCGCCCGAGCGCGGCCGAGTATGATGCCAAATTAGCCAACAAAGATGGCGAGCGTGCTTGGGTTGCATCTGTGATTGCCAGAGGGACCCCAGCCTGGATTGACCCCAAGTACAAAATCACAAAGAGGATCTTACGAGAGAAGGAAGATTTTGGCTCAGCTTCATCACTTCACTTTTGGTCCCTACCAGAAATGAAACAGAGATAAGCATTGAGAAAGCCATTCTCATTGCTTGCATTATGACAGGGATCACAATTGATGTGAGCGACATCATCTTCAAGGAAATAGGAGCCCGGGCCTGGCAGACATAAATATCATTCCCGTTCCCCTGCTTGATCAGTGCCTTATGTGGGGATGCTCGTGTTCCTTTATTGCCTACCTTTGACAAGAAAGTTCAAGGTGAGAAGGACATATACATCACACGCATTAGTGATGCAGCGCCAAAGAAAGCTGCTACCCTCCCAGAGATTCAGATTCAGATTTCTACTGAAGCAAAGACCTCCAACTCTCAGACTCCCATAGCACCTCAGATGGCAGAGACATCCACTGTTTCTCCTCATCCTACCCCTCGGGCCAGTGCTCCATCTGCTGTTCCACTGCCAGTTCTTTCACAGCTTGTTCTCCTGGCTCAGCACACAAATTCTAAGGTAGACAAGCTCCTGAGAGACCTTCCCACACTTATCCGGCAAGCCCTGACCCCCATTCAGTCTTCAGTGACTGCTCTACAGGAGCAGCATGTATCATACGAGGGTCGCCTAAAGGGACTTAAGGCCAGGATTAAGAAGATAGAGCGGGGTGAGGTTGGGGACCTACCAACGCTCCGTACTGACGTATCTACTTTGAAGACTGAGCTCCACAAGATGCAACATTTGGAGTTTGATTTATCTTCTTTCCTGCCCAAGGAAGGTGAGCAGAGAGCAGACATTGCTGACACTGGACTGGACTTTGACTTCTCTCCTCTAATGACAGCCAGGAAGCCCCGACTGTGAGAGTCTCTCAACCTCCCTCTCCCCCTGCACCAGTTGATGTACCTTTTGGGGAGGATTCCGGACATTCTTCAGCGTCCGAGGATGAGGAGACTGAAGAGAAGGATATTGACTCAGGGTCGATGATGAGGAGGGCCCTCAGGAGAAGGGTAAGGGGATTGCAGTCACCACAGCTACAGAGCAGGCAGAGGATGAGCAGTTGCAGATTGCGATAGAGCGATCTCTGGTTGACAGAGTCGCCTCGGTTACAACATCAGCCACTCAGCTTTTAGCAGACGGAGCCAGCAGCTCTCAGGCTCCAGCTTCAGATGTGGGACATGAGGACACCCCACCTATTGCAGCAGTCACCCCTCCAGCTGAGTCTTCAGCAGCCCCTCCACCGCCAGTAGACGTCATTCCTCCTGCTGCCACTTCAGCCAATCTGGTTCTATTGGCGGTCGTTAACCCCTCTGCCACCCAGCAGACCACTGGCTCCCGTAGTGCTTAGCGCGCCCCAGGGAGACCCCTTACTCTGTTTTACATTTCTTATGCATTGGGGACAATGCATGCTATTCAGTTGGGGGTGGTGGCAAGGTAGATATTTATGAGTATCTTTTGTGACAACTTGGATAATCAGTGAACTATTGTACTTGTGTTTGATACTATTGTACTTTTGTTTGATCTCCAAGTTGTCGAGAAAACAGTGTACATACCCTTTTTGTGATATTAGTGTATCTCATTAGTAGTTAGTTTATGTAGGGTCTTCCTTAGTTGTTAACAATGAATTCCCTTTGGTTTTTCTTTGTCGGGTTCTTTTCCAAGGGTGCAATAGTAGAACCATGGCACTAGGACGAAATGTATTGACCGGTTTTGGTGTAAGTGTCCAGTCTCAAGAATGTATGTTTGTAAATAATCTACACCATTCCTTTATAAAAAAAATATAAATAAATATATCTTTTTGTGTTGAAAAGGAAATCAACTGTGTGAACTTGAGGCTCGCTTTTTGACGGTATGTATACTTAGAATTATACATGTAAATATGATGAAAAGTTGCAAGTTGTCAAGCCTTGACTCATGAGCTAAAACTATGTTGAGCCAAACAATCATGTGCCATGTGTGTTAGATATTGTATCAATAATTCTTGCGTTCACTTCTGTCATCTAGAACTTGCCTGGTTGGTTTTTCAATGCTGATGATAATTATGTTTGGTTGGAGAAATGACCTTAGGCATTCTTTGTGTTATTTGGAAACCCCGCTAGACTTTCGAGCCACCATTGTATAGATACTATCACTAGTTACCCCATTTGAGACTTGAACCCTTTCTTTGGTCACCTCATTACAAACCTTTCCCTTTTGTAAAATAATTCCCTCTTTTGAACCCGTCTCTCCTTAAACATTGAGAATGAGGCAAAACCCCTAAGTTGGGGGTTTGGTGTCAAAGTGGAGATTGGTAGGGTTGTGCAATGAGCGTAGAATTTACACCTCAAAAGATTCATTTGAAAATTATTCAAGCTCCAAAAGATATATAAAGAGAAAAAGAAAAGAAAAAGAGACATGTCTGTAAATAAATATGGGAGCTTTGAATAGATTTAGTGAGCTAATTCAAGTAGTTCTATGTTGGTAACTAAATGCAAAGGAGGCTATGTGGAGTGAAAAGAAACAAAGTGCAACGAGAAAGGAAAATTCGAGTAGTGTTCAAGGAGAGCGTAGTCACTCACCCAAATAATTATCCAACCTTTCTCTAAGCCTAAATTACAAGCCAAAAAGTCCTTATGATATCTCCAACCGAATGTTCTTGAAGAAGCTACGAATTAAAATAAGGGCAAGCCTATGGTATGATGTGTTGTGACACTTGAAACTCTTTGTGAGTGTGAGTATCTTGGTAAATATGTCCATTGTTGTTGTCATTGTAAAGATTGTGAGTTGGGACCTTCTTTCTCTTTGGTAAGGGCACATGAACTGTGAAGTTTGACAGTATTTGAGTTCTTGAAGTCGGATGCAAGTCACTCAGCTGAGAGTAACATTTTGTCAAATTTGTCGACGCTCAAAGTTCACTAGTTGATTAGTTCCTTGTAAATAGCAGTGATTGTTCATGAAGGTTAAATAAATGAAAATGCATGCTTGTGGGACTGGCACTTAACACTATCCTTGGTTATTACTGTTTCCGGTCTTGTATTTGGAGTCTAGGTTAGGATAGAGCCGTCGTTGTTGCTTGAGGACAAGCAAGAGTTTAAGTTGGGGGTGTTGATGTGCCGGAGAATTGTGTCACATTTAATGTCAAACTACTTAGATTATATCTTGTTTTCAAGATCATTTACCCTTTATACGTATGAAATTTTGATGTTTTGCAGTGCATGAGGCTTAAACACTCAAGAACGTGGAAAAGAGATAGAAAAGCTAAAAAAAGGAGGGAAAGAGCAATATGCAATCGCAGAATGCACAAGGAGGTACCGCAGACCTGCTATGCGGACCGCAGATGGTCCAGTTGGATCGCAGACTTCAACAGAAAGATTGGCCAATTTCAAGAGCAAAATTGCGGTCCATTATGCGATCGCATAACTCATCTGCGAGCCGCATAATTGACCGCAGAACCACAAAGGCCTGAATCCATCTTAAGAATGCGATGCAGATCTGTGGTCGCATTTCAGCAATGCGGACCGTAGACCAAACAATGCGATGGGAACTTGGAAACTAGGGTTTTACGTATGCGATGGCCCTATGAAAAATGCGAACCGCATACCTGTTCTGCGCAGGTATGCGGTCGCATAGCTGACCTGAAAGGGTATTTTTGTCTCTTTTTGGCCCCGATTTTTAGCCCACTATAAATAGATTTATTTGGATTTTGTGGGTCATTCTTGTCTGGTTTTGGAGCTACAACATACCTTTGGAATATTCTTCTTTTTTGGAAGTGTTAGAAGTGAAGATTCTTGTGTTTTGTAAGCATTCATGGCATTAAATACTCTTATTTTTTTTATCATTTAGTATGAGTGGCTAGTTTTAAATACTAAGGTTGTGGACCCTAAATGGGTGTTATGTTATTGGGTATTTGACATTGAGTATATATATAATGGTTGGTTGATATTTATTTACTTCACATTATTCATTTATTGTTGGTGGTTCAAAATATTAACAAGTGTCATTAATTCTTTCTTAGCTTGGAAAAGTGAGTTAGAATTGGTAGGAGTAAATATCAAAGACTCAAGGATTTAAACCTTGTTTAATAGAATCGCTTAGGGATAAGTGGATTTTATTTGGCATTAATTGATTACTCTTCATTGAAACTCTTTTATATTTGGGAAAATCATAAAGAGGAAATACTACCCAACTCTTGGAAAATATTGGGTGGTCATTTAGAAATCTTTTTCATATCTAAAGGGCCTTCCATTAGAAATATATCATATTAATACCCATTAGCATTACATTTCATTGAAGGGGACACAACCTTGGTTTAGTTAATTACATTAATTACAACTCTAATTAATCATCTTTGTTATTATTACAATTAAACCATTACACAATCAATTCACATATTCTTGTTACATTAACGGAATAGGAATACGATTTATGTTAAGAATCACACTACCGAAGTAATCTTTTCACGCCTATTCCCTGTGGGATTCGACCCCAACCTTGTTGGGTTATTATAATTAACTTCGATCACTTTACACTATTTTTAAGGTGTATTTTGAGCGTATCAGTTACCAAATTGGGCCAGAAAAAGCTTGATTCATCCTTTCTCTCATAGAAAAGGACTCAAACTAGTTCGGGTTCTTAAGACTAACCCCTGATTTCTTTTTGTAGGTTCAAGTGAGAGGAAGCAGCCAAATTTGGTACTTGGATAGTGGCTGCTCAAAACATATGATAGGGAACAAGGAACAGTTCCTTTCACTTGAAAACCTCAAAGGAGGAAATGTCTCCTTTGGACAAGTGAGAGGAAGCAGCCAAATTTGGTACTTGGATAGTGGCTGCTCAAAACATATGACAGGGAACAAGGAACAGTTCCTTTCACTTGAAAACCTCAAAGGAGGAAATGTCTCCTTTGGAAATGGAAAGAAAGGTGAAATTATAGGGGTTGGTAAGGTAGGTAAGGATGACACACGTTCAATTGAACATGTGTACTTGATAGATGGCTTGAAATATAGCCTGATCAGTGTGTCACAATTGTGTGACAGAGGTAACCTGGTTGCTTTCACTTCCACAAAATATTTTGTGATTAACCTGCTTACTGACAAGGTTGTTTTGCAGGGAAAAAANTGTGAGGCATGTGCAAGGAGGAAGCAGGTAAGATCCTCATTCAAAAGCAAGAAAATGGTCAGTACCAACAGAACGTTAGAACTGGTTCAAATGGACTTATGTGGTCTTATGAGAACTGTGAGCAGAAGTGGTAAGAAATATGTAATGGTGCTAGTTGATGATTACTAAAGGTTCACTTGGACCTTATTTCTGACATCTAAAGATGAAGCATTTGATATGTTCACTTCATTTGTTAGAAAAACTCAATAAAAGTTAAAAAATCAACTAGCATCAATAAGATCTGATCATGGTACTGAATTTGAGAATGCAAAGTTTGCTGAGTTCTGTGATGAACATGGTATTAATCACAACTTTTCTGCCCCTAATATCCACAGCAAAATGGGGTTGTTGAAAGAAAGAATAGAACTCTTGAAGGCATGGCTAGAACAATGCTACTTTTTAGCAAACTACCCCACAGCTTCTGGGAAGAAGCAATAAACACTGCATGCTACATAATAAATATATGCATGACCAGGCCACTGGTAGAGAAAACTCCTTATGAATTACTTAAAGGGAGAAAGCCCAACATATCCCACCTTAGGGCTTTCGGATGCAAGTGCTTTGTGCACAATAATGGCAAAGATTCCCTAGGTAAATTTGATCCCAGAAGTGATGAGGGAGTATTCTTGGGATATTCATCACATAGAAAAGCTTATAAAGTATATAATAAAAGAACTATGTGTGTAGAGGAGAGTGTGCATGTTGTTTTTGATGAAACTAACACTCTTTATGAGAGACAGGAACCAGAAGATGAGGAGCTTGGACTAGTCAGAAGCAGTGAACAAATTGAAGCAAATATGGAAGATGGAACAGGTGATAGACCAGGTCCAACTACCCCAAGCAACATGACAGGGGGAATTCAACAGCAAATTACTATGAACCTTGGCCCTGATCCTATTCCACAACAACAAGACACCATGGGATAATCTAAAAGTGAATAATTGTTGCTCAAACCACACAGATATCAGAGTTCTCACCCTCTTGAGAACATCATAACAAATTTGACATCCGGAATCAAAACAAGATCCTCTTTGAAAAATCTGTGTATGTTTGATGCTTTTCTATCCTTGATCGAACAAAAGAACATTACTGAAGCCTTACAGGATGGTGACTAGGTAAATTCCATGTAAGAAGAGCTGAATCAATTTTAAAGAAGTCAAGTATGGCACTTGGTACCCAGACTATTAGACAGATCAGTGATTGGCAAAAAGTGGCTCTTTAGGAACAATCTCGATGAGGATGGAACTGTTACAAGAAACAAGGCCAGATTGGTTGTCCAAGGCTATGGTCAAGAAGAGGGAATTGACTATGATGAGACCTTTGCTCCTGTGTCAAGATTGGAGGCAATCAGACTTCTTGTAGCATTTGCTGCACACATGGAATTCACTCTCCATCAGATGGATGTAAAGAGTGTTTTACTCAATGGCTATCTAAAGGAAGAAGTATTTGTAAGACAGCCTCCAGGTTTTGAAAGCAAGGAGTCACCTGACCATGTATACAAACTTGACAAGGCTTTGTATGGACTGAAACAAGCACCCAGAGCATGGTATGAGCGGCTATCAAAATTTCTGCTAGAACATGGATACAAACAAGGCAAAATTGACATCACCTTGTTCTTTAAGGAAAAAGGTAAGGATCTCCTGGTTGGGCAAATATATGTGGATGATATCATATTTGGGGCGACCTCTGAAAAATTGAGTAAGGAATTTGCAAAACTTATGGGGAGTGAGTTTGAGATGAGTATGATGGGTGAGCTAAACTTCTTTTTAGGCTTGCAAATCAAGCAAAACTCAAATGGAACGATGATCCATCAACAAAAATATGTGAAGGAATTGCTCAAAAGATTTAAAATGGAAGACTCTAAAGAAATTGACACTCCCATAGCCACATTTACAAAATTAGATGTGGATGAACCTGGTTCATCCGTTGATCAGAAGCTATACAGAGGGATGATTGGGTCTTTATTATATCTCACTGCCAGCAAACCTGATATTGTGTTCAGTGTAAGACTGTGTGCTAGGTTTCGGGCAAATCTAAAGGAGTCCCATCTAACTGAAGTGAAGAGAATTATGAGATATCGGAAAGGCACTACTGATTTATGACTTTGGTATCCTAAAGGTAGTAATTTCGACCTTGTAAGATATGTTGATGCAGATTATGCAGGTTTCCTGGTTGACAGGAAAAGTACTTCAGGCATGGCTCACTTTTTGGGCTCTTGCCTTGTGTCTTGGGCCACCAAGAAACAAAATTCAGTAGCCTTGTCTACTGCTGAGGCTGAATATGTGGCTGCAGCCTCATGCTGTGCTCAGTTGCTATGGATCAAGAAATAACTCATGGACTTTGGTATAGAGGTTGGATGCATTCATATTTTCGGTGACAACACTAGTGCAATTAGTATGACGAAGAACCCGGTTCATCATAAAAGAACTAAGCACATAGATGTTAGACATCATTTCCTAAGGGATAACTATGAAAAAGGAATTATCTCAATCAAATTTTGTGCTACTGACAAATAAATTGTAGATATCTTTACTAAAGCACTGAGTAGGGAGCATTTTGAGAGAAACCGGCTTGAATTAGGGATGATTAAGATCACCTTATTGAAAAACAAAAATGAAAAAAAATGAATGAAAAAAAAAATATTCTTTTTGGCTAGAAACACTAAAATAGATAATCAACCAGACTAATCATTGCTCAGTATCATGTCTTTAATTCCATACTCTCTTTCCATGTATTAATATGATTCCCTGGTTGCTAATGATGTGTTTCTATCTTTGCAAATTGAGGCAAATTAAAGATTATAACACGATGTACCTGGTTCATCGTTACTGGTTCATCTGACTGACAAGGTACGTGCTCATCTCCATACACTTATTGAAATAATTATAGTCACACATGAGCAGGACTCTATCTATATTTTGTTCAATTCAAATTCTCAGTACTTATCCCAAAATGAACCAGTTTCAAGGAGTCCACTCGTATCTTAGTTAGCCTAGATTTAGGGAGTCCTAACCGTCTAATCAATGACACCCCTATGACGATTAGACTCCCACTTGACTAGTAATTCTGCCCGTTGTACAATTAATAACCACATATTTAAAAGGCCATCATTACCTCCCCTCTTCAAAAGCATAACCGTCGAACCAAGTTCATCATTCCTCTCATATCAAAACTGATCATCTTTCTTCTCTCTCAAACGTTCATAACAATGTCTTCACCACCCTCTGCTTCATCTTCCTCCACCACCCATGATTATGGGGACGGTGATTCTAGTTCTAATTCTCCATCAGTGTACCGTTCCCATTCACCAGCCAGATCTTCAACCCCCAAAAACCCCCTAGTTCTTGAACCTACTCATGAACCTACACCTACCCCTACTTCAGCCCCCAGGGCACGTAGAGTGAAAGTTTTAGCCAGAAAATCAGTTGCTTCTGGTTCTCGCACCAAATCTTTAGAGGAAATCCTTCAAGCTAGCAAGGTCCAAGATTCTGAATCCTCTAGTGAATCCTTCAAATCCGCTAATGAGTATGAAGCACCAGGTTCATCTAACAATGAACAGGAAAATCTTGAAGTTGGGTCTGCAACAGATATGGATGAAAACAGATTTGTTTTGGTTGGGTCGATTATGGATGTAGAGGTACCAGATAGGCGGAGAAAACTGGGTAAAAATATAAACCTTCAGGGAGAGGGAGAAGGGAGCTCAGTGAGGGGATCTGGGAAGGACGGTGCCACTCTGGCTATTTGTGGCCCCGCTCCGGTGATTGATGAGGAAGAAGTCACAACTTTAGGGGGAAGCATTTCTGGGGAAGCAGCTGCAGGTTTGGAGAACCTACAACAATCATTAGATGAACCTGGTTCATCTATCAAGGAGACGTTGGCTGAGATGCTGAGGAAGTTGGGGGAGGCCTATAATCCCAAAAAGAAGAGAACTCCAAAGTCCAAGAAGGCTAATACCCCAGTTTCACCGAAGAAGAGGAAAGCTTCTTTATCTGCTGATGCTCCTGCCCCAAAGATTCGTGCTACAAGAAGTGTTGTCAGGCAAGGAGAAGAAGAATTGGAAAGAGCACCGAGAGAGAGCAAAAAGAAAAAGGCTGCCAAGGGAAAGGCAAAAGTGGGAGAGCCTATTGAGGCAGTTACTATTGATGATGATGCGATGGACCTGGTCCATCATGAGGAGCAACCTGCTCCAGCTGTGGTTGAGACACCTAAACCCAAGAAAGCTAAGGCTTCTTCCAAGAAGTCAGCCTCTGTGTCTGCCACACCCTCAACCAGTGCAAAGAGGACCAGGTCTGAGTCAAAGAAATTCAAGATTACTGATGATGAGGAATGGAGTGGAGGAGAAGAGGAAGAGTCTAGTAAAGAGACTGACAAACTCACCATGTTTGGCAAGCATACTATCTTGAAAGAAAAGCTGGTTAGAGATCTTGAGGAATCGGGGATGATTTTCTTGATGGATACCCTGGATGTGCAAGGGTGGAAGGACATGTTTCTTCACCTGGAAGGAAGGTTGGATAGGAATGAGTTGGTTGAATTTATGGCCCACGCAGTTGTCAAGGATGGCAGGGTATCTACCAGGGTTCAAGGAGTTGACATCTCTTTTGATGCAAAGGAGTTGGGGGAGATATTGAATATCCCTGTTGAGGGTTATGATGACTATACAAGGAAAAGATGGCCTAATCTGGATGGTATGTCCTCAACTCTCAACATCAATAGGTTTTTCTGTGAGAATGAACAAGGACCTGATCCCAGGGCAGTATTTAAGAGCGAGATGCGATCTCAGCACAAACCGTTCTTTGATTTTGTGATTAAGATTCTGCTGCCAAGACAAGAGCGAAGGCACATTGCCAGTTATATGGACCTCACGCTTATGGAATGCTTGTACAGGGGTAAGCAGATCAATTGGCCTGCTTTCAACATCCATCTTGTGGACATAGTTGTGAATGGAGCCAAGGCACACGCTATACCTTATGGATTTATTCTGACTGTTGTACTTTCCCACTTCAAGGTTCCAGTGAAGAAAGCTGAGATGGATACTGCCAAGGATTATTTTGGGAAGAATACACTGCTGGCCTGTGACTACATTGTAAATGTTCTTGAGGATGAACCTGGTTCATCTAGGAAAATGCCTGTTAATAGAAAGGTCAGGTCACATGTGTAGGAAGGTGAGATAAAGGATGCGGAGATCCTTCGATTGAAATCTCTCCTTATTGAGGTTGAAGCTGAGCGGGTTTCTCTCATAACTGAATTAGCCAAAGAGAAGGAGAAGAATGAGGGTTTTCTTCAACAAATGCTTTCCCTTCTTCAAGCCAAGACCACAACCTCCTCTGCCCCTTCCCAGCCTTAGGAGTCCAGTGCCATCAAAAAACCCCTCCAATGCCCAGTTTGGGATTTTATCTTGTTTTATTTTATTTTTTTGGTTGTTTTGCTCATGTTTGTGACTGCTTTTAATTCATTTTGTGTATGGTGCTTGATCTATTATCTAATAAATGTATTTGATTTTTAGTTATTGATTTTGTCTCAGTTTCTTAAATAGCATACATTTTATTGGTTTCTTTTGATGATTAATCATGCTTTGCACCTGCAGTTGCCTCAATGGCCATGAGTAATTATTAATAACTCTGGTAAGTTTATCATTTTGCAACTTTTTGATGATGCCAAAAGGGGAAGATATGTGCATTTTTGTGATGTTTATAACCTAATGAGCCTGGTCTCTCTGTGATAAATGCTTAAAAACTTTACAAAGTGTCTATGTTGGATTAAGTATGTACAGGGTTAAGCACAGAGTTTGTCATCATCAAAAAGGGGAAATTTGTTGAACCAAGTCACTGCATGGTTTTGAAGATTGACAAATGCCTACCCAGTTGAACTAGGTCCATCAGGGCAAACATAATCAAACAGACCAATTGGCACAAGAAACGTTCATGCACAGGAAATAAACATGATCTGTGAATTAGTTGTGAACTAAGAGGTTGTCTCCTAAAGAGAAAAGGATGCAAAGTGATAAGAAGATATAGTTCGAATTCAGAAAGGACAGAAACAATCGAGGAAGTTGAGATGAACACAAACTCTTCCACCAAGGAAGAGTTGCATTAGAACTGAACATTCCTGCTAAAGAATTGATCGCACAAACACAGAAGTGAAACAAGAACTGAAAGCAAAATTACCAAAGCAATTTTGCAAGCAGAATCCTAGTGCGACACAAAAGCTACTTGAACCGGCTAGAAGAACCAGGTCCATCTGTTGTCTTTTTGAGTCTAGTTGGTTGTAGTAGGTGATTTCATATTGTATCTTTCAGCTTATCTAGAAGCAATTGTAATAGGTACACATTGTTCAAGTTAGATTTAACTTGAAGTTTATCGCAATTAGCTAGAAGCTAGTTTTCCACAAAGGGATTAGAGTTAGTCCTTATGTTTACAAAAGAGTTTATTTTGTAAATGCTGTTTGGCTCAGAGTTGTAGTGAAGAGTTTGAGAAAATCCTACTGGGAAGTAGGTCGTGGTTTTTTCACCTTTTGAGCCAGGTGTTTTCCACGTAAAATTGTTGTGTTCTTTAAATTCTGCAATTACTTTTTCGCAAACTGTATAAGTAGGAACACCAAGAAGAACTAGGTTCTTTTATAGAGACTGCACTCGAAAATTGGACACCACACAAATCACCCCTCCCCCCCCTCTTTTGTGGTATTGACGTATAAAACATCACTTCTGATCATTCCTCTAGCCACTCAGCCACTCCTCCAGAAGGCACAGGTGCAGCAGCCCAGTCAGCAGCTCATTCAGAAGCCCCTCATTCCATCAACCTCGAAAGCTCGGACGAGGGTCCTGATGACAAAAGGGGTGGAGATTCACTAGTACAGCTTGCTGGTATTAAAAGGACCAGAAACCCCGTAGAATAGGAGGACCAGTTTGTTTCTGAACCAGCCTACCATCAGTTTAGAGAAATGTGTCCTCGCAGATCTTTCATCCCGGAAAGGCCCTTCATCATCAAGGACCTCCTACCCCTCAATCCCAATGTGAAAAAGCAGTTCTTACAAAGGGAAGGGTGAGACATTTTCAATACTCGGATGGTTGATGCCAATGAATATGTGGTGAAGGAGTTCTACACCAATGTGACATTCACCAAAAATGACATATACCTCACCAAAGTTCGCAACAACAAAATATTGTACAATGGAAGTGCTTTCAATGAATATGCGGGTTTTTGGAAGGTTGATGAGACTCGGTATTTGGAGAAGGTCAAATAGAAAGATTTGGCTCGTCTGTGGTGGTTCAGTCATTGCTGCTCCAGGGACTACACCCGATTGGTTGGTTGGAGGCACACTTATCAAGAGAAATACACTGAGTTTTGAGGTCCGGGGATGGGCCACATTTGTGTGCAGCAGGATAGACCCCATACTCCATGATAGTGATATGCCTCTTTCCAGGGCAGCGATAGTTGGGGCTATTATAGACAGCATCCCAATCAATGTCGGGAACATCATGTGTAGAGTGATAGAGCAGGTCATGAAGAGGAATGAGGCCTCTTATCCTTTCCCCCATTACCTGACTATGTATTTCCGAGACAACGAGATCGAGGGGAGGGATTTTGATACATTTGTGAAGCCCCGGACAGCTTTCTCCTGGTATCATTTGAAGGGGTCAGACAACCCCAAGAAAAGAGGGAAAACCTCCACCTCTGCAGCCCCTGGTACTTCCACAGCCACAGAGCCTTCCACTGCTGCTGAAGGCTCTATTCCTTCTGAGGGGCCCACTGCTACTGCTATCGCTGATACTCCATCAGACCCTACTGTGATCCTTCCAGTCTCAGTGCCCTCATCATCCACCTATCCTCAGAGAGCCCAGAAGGTGTCCCAGACTCTAGTTGGTATCACCAACTGGCTGTGGGTAGCTTCATCTAAACTTTTTGATCTTTCATCTACAGTTGCAGCTCAGTCAGCTCAAGTGACCATTGCATTGCCTCCGACTCTGGAGGAAACATTGAGGAGATCACTTATTTGGGCAAGTATGAGAAGAAAAATAAAAAGGCCCAGGATGATTCAAAGAAGGTGTAGAAGAATATGCATGAGACTTAGAAAGCTTTGGTGAAGGAGATGGCCAAGGTTGCTGTTGCGGGCGACATCCCCCTTGATCTTTTGCTAGGAGAGTCCGGAACCACTGACCCGGTTATGGATGAGGCATACCTTCCACCGGATCTAGTTTGTAGAGGTTCCATTCCCCAGACGGAGGACATGGAGATTCAGCTAGAGGAACCCGAGGGCCAGACTTCCATACAGGCACAAGACCCTCCTATCACCACTGGCGCAACACCTTCTTCTTCTTCCCATGTTGACCCTTCTCCTATGCAGCCAGAGGCACCTTAGGGAGTTTCCTCTTACTCTCTCTCTCCCCTCTCCCCTATGTTATATTTTGGTTTGATAGCATTGAGGACAATGCTAGTTTTTATTGGAGAGGTTGGCCTCTACTTGTTGGTTGATAAATTCAAACAATTTGATAATTTTGGGTTGTAATAACTGTTAATACTCTTTTTCTTTTTTGTATTTACATTTTCGTAGTTTTAATTTTGGTATGTATATATTCAGATTCTCCTCCTTATCATATGTATATATTCATCCCCTATTGTAAATATTCATCTTGTTTTTTGTATTTTCTACTTTATAACTTCTTTAGCTTTTTCCATTTGTAGTCTAACTTCTTATTTTATTTAGTAACTTGTTTTTAATTTGTAACTTCTTCTTTTCCTTTTTGCGCTGTCAATAAGCCCCTGGTTTTCTTAAGGCCATGGTTCTTTCCAGGGGTGGAAATTGTGCGAACCGGGTGTCTCTTCCCTACGACAGACGGTGTGACGACCTTCTTAAGGGATTGAGTCACCTTTTCTTGTTTTTGTTTTTGTTTTCTTTTGTTTCAGTAGTAGTGAATAAATGTATTCAAATAGAGCTTCACTTGGTACCAAGAGATTCACCTTTGACCTTATGGTTAAAGACATATTATAAATGAGGCTAGTTCTAGTTGTGACCTTTAGAGTCTTGAGTTGACTGAAACTGTCGTCAGGTGGTGTTCATGGCCATGTTTGAGTTTTCAATTTGAACCAAGATTGTTGTGGGTCCTCGACTCGATACTCTTTAGCAATCCTAAGGCTTGTGAGGTGAGGTTTGAAATTACATATCCCGAGTGTCGTGCCTAAAAGTCTAGAACTTGCCCCGAGTATTTTTCTAGGTGAAATCTTAAGTGAGCTCGACTTGTGAGATGATCATAGGCCATCCTTGATTCCCTACTGAAATTGAAAGACCTCTTTAACCTACCTTGACAAGATCCCTAGTCAACCCCTTTTGAGTCTGAGCCGATTTGTTCAAAAACCATGTTGTTAACCTTCATCCGTTCTCTAAAGATCCTCTCTTGGCACCCATTTCCTTGAGCACTATTGATGAAGAATAGGCAAATCATAAGTTTGAGGGAGAGACGAGGAAATGCATAGTGATGAAAAGCTTGGTTATAAAAAGTGGGCCAAAAGAAAAGGTTGGAAAGCATAATGAACCAAAAAAAGGAAAAGAAAAAGGGTGAAAGAAAAGCAAAGGTTCGAAAAAGAGGTTGAAATGATTGAAAAGAAAGAAAAAGGGAGGAAAATGAGCCCAAAGTAAAAGAAAGAGTGACTATGAGTCTCTCCAAATTCCCCAAGGATAATGTGTGACTCAAAGAGTCAAGAGTAAAATGTGCAACAATGTGGAAAATTGGAGTGCTTAAGGGAAGATGTTCTACCAAATTTCATTATGACCAAATTTGATCCAAAAAGCCTCCATTACATCCCGGCAAAGCCCTATAGGATCTCAAGTTGAGTGAGCTTACATTAGTGGTGATTCACACGAGGGGCAAGCCTATGGTACAAAAGGCCGGACTTGAGGCATTCCTTTTTGAGTGAAGAGAGCACCCTATGATAAACCCAATTTTGAGAGTCATTCTTTATGGTGAGGTGAGCCTAGGAAAGTGAGGAGGAAGATTTTGGAATCCACAGTGATTGAGGTGAAAGAGAGAAGCTCTATCACGACCTTAGTCAACTCTTGAAGCTTTGGTGTCATGTTAGACCTAGTGATGCTAGAAAATCATTGCACGAGTTTGTCAATAATTCATTTGTGTTGAGGATAACCGTGTGCTAACTCGATAATAATAATATATAAGTTGACCCACGATCGCGCCTCCTGTCTGCGACTTGTGTGCTGACTTGATAACAAGTGCATATACATATATAGGTATATTTGTGTACCCACTCAATAGTGAACTCAACAAGACCGTGCCAATACCACTGTAGCCAACTGGGATTGAAATCGTAATATTTCACCTTTCCATGTAATGTCAACAAAAATCACAACTTACAATACATACAAGGTACAAATAAGGCACGTAGAGGCATGCTCGTGAGTCCTAAAGCTACCCGACATAGCAATATAGTCACCACGTACGGACTCTCGTCACTTGGTACGTACGCAGCCACCATAACATGTATATATAACAAATAAGGAACCTATGGGGACATTTCCCCCTTACAAGGTTGGAAAGGAGACTCACCTCGCGACGAAATCACCCATCGGATCAAGGATGCGCCCGAATCTCCGAAATCTACCCTCGACGGCTCGCAACTAGCCAAATATAGCGTAATTGAATCAATTTAAGTTCAAAGAAGAAGAATTAACCAATAAACCCAAAATTAGGCATTCTTGAAGGATTTTGGAATTTCGACCCCGGGCCCACACGTTCGGATTTCGAGAATTCTCGAAGGAATCACTTACCCGAAGCCTAAGGATCAAAATTATGTGATTTATACATGAATTCATGGCTTAGAACGGATAATTCACTAATTCTCCCATAAGCCCTAATTTACTACCAAATTTCAAGAATTGATGATTTAGAAGAGAGAATTAGCTTGGAATTGATGTTAAAACTTAGTAAGACCATGGAATTTACTTACCAAAATAACAATGGTGGAAGGTTCCTTGAAGAGCTCTCTAAAGACTTGAGGAGGAAGATGAAAATGGAGGAAATAGGCTAAGTCCCGTATTTATTAAAACTGCCCAGTTATTCCTTCACTGCGATCGCGACAAGGGCCCTGCGATCGCGAAGGCCAACTGGCCAGACCTCTGCGATTGTGGCAGAGATCTTGCGATCGCAAAGAGAAACTATGCCCGGCCCTGCCTTGACACTATGCGATCGCGAGGAAGGGGCTGCGATCGCGAAGGCCAAGGGCCCAACCTTCCGCGATCGCGAAGAGGAAGTTGCGATCGCGAAGAACAATCAGTAGCCCAGCCAAATTCCTTCTCCGCGATCGCAAAAGGAATCTGGATTTTCCAACTTAGCTCCCGGGGGACCAAATCTCACCCGAGCCCCTTGGGATCCTGTCCAAAAGCACTGGCAAGTCTGTATTCATGATACGGACTCGCTCGAACTTCCACAACAACGAAACTCAGAATTCAACCCCAAAACCAAATTGAATCAAACTTAAGAACTTAAGATTCTAGAATTCACTTCAATGCACCAAACAGGCCTACACTACTCGGAATTACCTCAAATTTTGCAAACAAGTCATAAATGACCATACGGAACTATTCCCGGACTCAGAATCCCAAACGAACATCAATATCATTTAAATGCTCTTCAAGCCAAACTTAGGAAATTTCTTCAAAAATGCTGACTTCCACAATATACACTAAAACGTTCTTGGGTTATCCAAATCCCGATCTGGACATACGCCCAAGCCGAAATCACCATACGAACTGCTAGAACCTTCGGATCCTGATTCCGAGGTTGTTTACTCAAAATTTCAGTCTTACTTAATTTCTTCAACTTAAGGCTTCTGAAATGAGAATGTTCCTTTAAATTTAACTCCGAACCTCATGAATTTCAACTCTGACCATACACACAAGTCACAATACCCGAAATGAAGTTGTTCATGACTCCCAACTGCTGAACGATGTGCTGGATCTCAAAACGACCGGTCGGGTCGTTTCACTATAAGTGTTTTCAGTGCTTAAGAAGATAATCAAGTGTGGTAAGTATAACTCACGATTGAGGTAAATAAGAGAACTCTGGTGAAAGAAATTCACCGTTTAGCCCATCTAGGAATTCAAATGCGTACTCCAAATATAGTAGATTTGTTGTCTAGAATATGGCTTGTTCCTCCTTAGTAGCCGAACAGGAGGAGAAACAATTTGATGATCCCTATGTGTTGCAGTTGAGAGAGGAGATTCACCAGTATAATACGATGGCTTTTGAATAAGGGGGAGACAATGGTACTTTGAGGTACCAAGAACAATTGTGTGTTCTAGACATAGATTTACTTAAAGAGGCAAGATCATGTTAGAAGCCCATAATTCCAGGTATTCTTTTCATCCAGGTTCCCCAAATAGGCATCATGACCAAATAGATTATTGGTCGAACGACATGAAAAAGAATGTCGCAAAATTTATGGCCAAGTGTCTGACTTATCAGTAAGTGAAAGTCGAGCAGCAGAAAGCCTAGTGTTTTTCCACCAGAATTAGCAGTGGTACAACCAGTATTTCACGTGTCGTGTTATAACATTCAAGTTTCTAGTACTAAGATACTCATGTAAGTTCAGTACTCAGATACTCATGTCAGTTCAGTACTCAGATACACATGTCAGTTCCGTACTCAGATACTCATGTCAGATACTCATATCAGTTCAATACTCAGAAACTCATGTCAGTCCAATACTTAGATATTCATGCCCGCTTAGTACTCTGATATTGATGTTAGTTCAATACTCAAATATTCGTGCCAGCTAAAATATCCATATATCCACATTATTTCAGTATTCATGTATCCATGGCAGACCAATATTCAGTCAATGTAGTAGTCATTCAGTTCAGTATCTCAAGAGTTCAGTAATCATGTATTCATTCAGTTTAGTATGCAAGTATTAATGCAAGTTCATGTTTCCACCAGACCCGTTTAAGTTCCGGGGTTAGCAGAAGTTACAATCAGGACAATCATTCGAGGAAGAATGATCCCAAGGGGGAGATAATGTAACACCCTGTACATTCGGCTTAGGTATGAATGAGTTAAAGGAGTAGTAAGGTTATAATTTTTACATATGAAGTCCTATCGGGATGATTATAAGTGAAAATAGTTGTTTCAAAATCAAGGTGGAAAGTGAGGTGCATAAGATTCGACAAAATCGACTAAGTTTGCAGAAGTTCCGTCTTCCAACATTGTTTAGTGAAACTGTGTAAGGAATTTTGGAAAACACAAAGAATGAAAGTTGTAGCCCTTTGGAATAGCTTTCCAACAATATAGTATGGATCCCGAATGGATCTCTGTGCAAAATGTTATGCCCGTTTTACAGAAACTGTGCAATATGCGCGCCCAGTAGCGCGACCGCGCTAATGCGGCAGTGTTCTAGCCATTTAGAGCGGTCAGTAGCACGGTTGGGACCTCCAGGTGCGCGGGGGAGCTAGTGGGGGGTCATTTTAAATCCCTACTTCGTCCCCCACATCTCCAAAACATAAAAACTTGCTTTAGAAAAGAAAGCTCTCAAAAACCTAACTCCTTAAGGGTCCCTCCACCACCCAAGGTAAGTTCTAATGGTGATTCTAAGTTAATTTTAATTTTCCAACATCTTATGAACATGGGCAAACCATCCATATCATTAGATATTCGATTGGGACGTCGTTGTTGAGAGAAGGAACCCTAGAACTCGAATTCAAGGGGATTGAACTTCAAGGAGGTAATGTCTTCACCCTCTAATTGATTCTAACATTGATTTAATAATTATAGACCTTAGTTCATGAGATATGAGTTGATAGGTTTGATAGAAAAGCATAAACAATTATAGGTGGGTTGTGTTAATTATTGACTATTGGTTGAGGGTGTTGTATTACTTTATGGGTGATAAAGAATAATGCTGATTATAACCATTTGAGACTTTAGAATTTATCTAGGAGCAAGAGAATGCGGTATGGGGTGTAGAGACACCATTAATAAGGAATATGGAGCTTTATTCTGACCAAGTGTTTGATAAAATGCTTAAGTTACCAAAACATAAGTATCATAGCTAATATGGAATCCCTTTGACTTGTATTGCCATAGATTAAGGTTGAAAGGGTTCACAAACATTGTATTACGCTCAAGAGCAGGAAGTTAAGGTATGTGAGTCTAACTCTCTATGTTTGGGAATGTTATTGATTCTCCGTACAATACATTTCTTTTACGACGTTACTACTTGACTCAGAAATATAGTTTAGCCTAGTTCCTTGAATAGTTATGGAGCTTCTATTTTGTAGCTTCATAACTCGTTCATGACTTTCATTCTGAATGTTGTGAGCTCAGTTCATATTCAATATAGACTTGGGTTTGATGTCCCTGAGTATCAGTATAGCTTAGTCAGCAATTCATAAACAATTGAAGTTTCAGTGTTCATAATTAGTTCAAGAATACATGTCTCAGTCTAGTCCTATTCAGTATTCCATTATTATGTAACTCAGTGTAATTCAGCATTTCATTAACATGTATTGCAGTATGATTCTCAGTTCCTGATTTTAAATTCCTGAATATTGAACACCTGTATTTGGTCCTGAGGCCGCAGTTTATGCTTTATGCATCTTTGGGCCTGAGGCCGCAGTTTATATGTTTTATGCATCTTTGGTCCCTCGGCTGCAGTTTATTGTTTATGCATTTTTGGACCTGAGGTCGCAGTTATGTATACGTATACTTGGGACCGAGGTCGCAGTTTGTGTACATATATATATTGGGCCTTAGGCCGCAGTTTAATATTCAGATAAAAAAGGTTCATCATTCAGAAGAGGGAGTATTCATATCCTCACTTCCTTGTTTCAGTTCATTTATCATTAATCAGTTATCAGTTCAGTTATCAGCTATCATTTCAGTATCAGTTATTAGTTATCATTTGAGTTATCAGTTATCAGTTATCAATTATCAGCTCAGTTATCAGTTGTCAGTTCAGTTATCAGTTATTAGTTATCATTTCATTTATCTGTTATCATTTCAGTTATCAACTTAGTTTCAGTTTCAGCATTTATAATTCTTTCTTTCAGTTGCTTTACATACCAGTACAATTCAAATGTACTGACATCCCTTTTGCCTGGGGCCTACATCTCACGATGCAGGTAATGATTTACAGGTTGACAATTCAAAGCGCTAGTATTCTCGTACCGGTTATTTGGTGATCCCCAGTTCTCTCGGGGCATTATCATTACCTTACAGTTTTTAGTTTTTTTTAGACAATTAGTATTTTCAGTACTTCATTAAAGGCTTCATAGACTAGAGTAATAGCTAGACAGAGTCGCATGCTTCTTATATTAATCAATTTTGGCTACAAATATGTTTCAGAATTGTATTAGTATTTCCGCACTTTGATTTATATCATCTAGACTTACAGTATATCAGCATATGTTAGTTTATCTTCCGCATTAGTATGTTATGATTTCACATGTTGATTCAGCCAGCCAGTTGGTTTGCTCGGTCACATATAGTCAGGCACCGAGTGCCGTGTTACGTCCAGGTGCAGGTTCCGGGCGTGACATTAATGGTGTGACATTTTCGGTGGCAAAAAAGATGAAGGTGTCAGTGACCCACAACAAGAGATTCTGGGAAGTCGCTGAAGACGACATTACTTTCATGGAGGAAGACGCATACATACTACTTCTGTCGCATAACGATGCATTGGTAATCTCTTTAAATAACTTAGATTTTAAAATAAAATGTGTTTTGGTGGACCCGGGAAGTACGACCAATATTATCCTGCAGAGAGTGCTAGAGCAAACCAAGCTCACCTAGAATATCATTCTAGACATAAAACTCCTCGTTGGGTTCAACCTAGCAAGCGTGACAACCCGATGAGAGATCCTACTAACCACGAATGCCCAAGGGGTGATGAAGACGACCTTTTTCGAGGTAGTGGATGGCGATATGGGCTATAATATTATCCTGGGGAGACTGTGGTTGCATGAGATGAAGATTGTTCCATCAACATATCATCAATTGTTGAAATTTCTAACACTTGAAGGAGTTAAAAAAATAAGAGGTGACCAACCGAAAATAAGGGAAATGAATGCAATCTCAGTTTCAAGTAGCAAAGGGAAGGAGAATGCAGCATAGCAATTACAGGAACCGATGCCTTCTCCCGTGCGAGTAAAGTCAACCATGGAGAGAAGTCGTTGGAATCCTATCAGGTACCAAGATATTTTCAGGTATTAGAAGAAACGGACGCAACAAAGTCCACAACGGAAGAACTTGAGCAAGTCGCGTTGTTCGAAAAGTTCTTGGAGAGGATTCCACTTAGGGACGAGACTAAACCCCGAGCTCAGGTCAAGATTTATAGAATTTATTAAATTTAACGTTGACTATTTTGTGAGGTCGCATGTGAATCTAACATGTATCCCGCCAGAAGTGGCGGTGCATAAACTGAGCTTAGATCCTAACACCCCTCCGGTAAAGCAGAAAAAACATCATATTGCCGAAGTTAGAAATAAATTCGTCAAAGAAGAGGTAAATTGTTTGCACGATATTGGTTCAATTCGAGAGGCAAAGTACCCTGACTGGCTAGCTAACGTAGTAGTAGTTCCAAAAAAGAATAATAAATTTTGCATGTGCGTATACTATAAAGATCAAAATAAGACGTGCCCAAAAGACTCGTTCCCATTGCCAAACATTGATCAAATGATTGATGCAATAGTCGGGCTTGAGTTAATGAGTTTTCTCGATGCTTAATCTAGGTACAAACAAATCAAGATGAACCCGGAGGATCAGGAAAAAACTTCGTTCATAACAAATTTCAGCACATATTGCTATAATATGATGCCTTTCCAGCTAAAACACGTCGGAGCCACTTATCAGCGGCTCGTAAACAAAATGTTTGAAAAGAAAATAGGGAAAACAATGGAAGTTTACATAGATGATATGTTGGTTAAGTCTTTGAGTGTAGATGATCATCATAAAATGCAAGAAACCTTTGACATCTTAAGAAAGCAAAACATGAAGCTTAACCCCGAGAAGTGTGCATTCAGAGTCAGCTCCGGTAAGTTCTTGGAATTCCTGTTGTCGCAATGGGGGATTAAAATTAACCCCGATAAAATTAAAGCCATAAAACACATCCCTGACAAACTGTCAAGCGTGAAAGAGGTTCAAAGGTTGGCAGGAAAACTCATCGCTTTAAGAATATTCATTTCCCGGTCGTCCGAAAAATGCCATCACTTCTTTTTGCTCCTAAAAAAGAAGAACAACTTCTAATGTCGAGTCCTCCACTACTTTCAAAACCGGAGGAAGACAGACATCTATTGATCTACTTAGCAGTCTCGGAGGTAGCGGTAAGTGTCATTTTAGTCCGTGAGGACGAAGTACGCAATCTCCTATATATTATGTTAGCAAAATTTTAACGGGAGAAGAAACGCGCTACCCACATCTTGAAAAATTGGCATTGGCTCTCGTAGTTGTTGCTCGAAAGCTTAGGCCTTATTTCCAATGTCATCCGATAGCCGTGGTGACCACTTTTACCCTGTGGAATATTCTTCATAAACGTGAACTTTCAGGTAGGCTGGCCAAGTGGGCAGTCGAAATAAGTGAATTTGACGTAGAGTATAAACCTAAGAATGAGATTGAGTCACAATATTTGGCCGACTTTGTGGCCGATTTTAGTCCGGGATTGTTACCTTTGGCTACCAAAGAAGTAGTTATGGTGTCAAAATTGACAGCAGGAGTTTGGACCTTGTTCACTTACGGAGCTTCGAATGTGAAGGGGTCCAGGCTCGACATAGTGCTAACCACGCCCTCGAGAGAAACCCTAAGGCAGTCCATAAGAACCGTTCCACCTACTAACAATTAAGCAAGGACATGAGCTAGCCCAGGGACTAGACTCCGAGGTCATACAAATTACGTGTGACTCCCAATTGGTAGTAAATCAGGGTTATAGGAGCTTCAAAGCCAAAGATGAACACATGCAACAATATGTAGTGAAATTCCAGGCTCTGCTCGCATGGTTCAAGGAATGGTCAATTACGCATCTCTCGAGAGATGATACTACGGAAGCAGATGCATTATCCAATATAGGATCGTCCACAGAAATGAAGGGATTAGACTCCGGTATAGTCGTACAACTTATGCATTTGGTATTAGATGCAGATGACTATTACGAGGTAAACACTATCAATTTGGTCTGGGGCTGGAGAAATAAGATCACTGACTATCTCGAGCATGGAAAATTGCCAGAAGATCCCAAGGCATCTCGGGCCCAGCGCACTAAATCAGCTCGATACAGCTTCAAGGGAGGTCAATTGTGTAGAAGATCTTTCCAATACCCCGTTGACCCAATGTTTGGGGGATTCCAAAGCTAACTATGTCTGAGAGAAGTCCATGAAAGGATCTGCAGGAGTCACTCGGGCGTAGATTACTTAGTGTTAAAACTAATTAGAGCGGGATACTATTGGCCCCAAATGGATCAAGATGCTAAGGCTTATGTACATAAATGCGGTAAATGTCAACTTCACGCATTGTTGGTACATCAATTGGCAGATCTACTACACTCGTTTTGTTGCCCTAGTTATTCATTAAGTGGGAAATGGATATAGTCGGTCCACTATCGCCAGCCCACAGAAGGTAAGATTTCTTTTGATTTTAACTGACTATTTTTCTAAGTGGGTTGAAGCAGGTCCTTACCAGAAGAGATAGCCTGCGATAACGGGCTACAATTTATAGGCGCAAAGGTCACAAAATTCCTCGAAGACTTGAAAATCAAAAGAATTACATCATGTAAGTACCCAACTGGACGTTTTGAGCATTTAAACTTTTGTCGGTAGTTTACGGGCATGAGTAGCTCTGTATGATGTATTATGACTTATGTGAATTGTCGATTTTGATTTTTAGGTTATTCAGAATCGATTTGGAAGAATGAATTTCATTGTTGAATCTTTAAGTTGAAAGAGTTGACTAACATTTTGTGAATTTGAACCCGAGATAGAGTTTTGATGATTCCGTTACGTCTGGATGGTGATATTGGACTCGGGTGTATTCCCGAATTTTCATTTGGTTGTTTCTAGAAGGTTTCAGCACAAGTTGGCAAAAATTAGAAATTTGAAGGTTTGGAAAGACATAAGTTTCACTAAAAGTTGACTTCGAGGATATCAGATTTGGATTATGGTTCCAAGAATTGGAATAGCTTCATCAAGTCATTTGGGACTTGTGTGCAAAATTTGGGTTCATTCCGGGATGATTTGCTATCTTTCGGCGCGAGTTTTTGGAAATTGAAAGTTCAAAGTTCAAAGATTTTGATTTGAGGTATGATTCGCCATTTGGATGTTATTATGTGTGTTTTGAGGCCTTGAGTAGGTTCGTGTTATGCTATGGGACTTGCTGGTATGTTAAGACGGGGTCCCGAGGGGCTCGAGCGTGTTTCGGATTGATTTCGGATCATTGTTCTTCATTTTTGTACTGCTGTGTTCTACTATTTTTTGGTGTCTCAGTTCTTCATCGTGTTCGCATGGCAAGTGTCACGAATGCATAGTGTATTTTTATGGCTGTAGCATTTTTTCATCGCGTTCGCGAGTAATGTTCCGCATTCGCGTAGAGTTGGGAAAGTCCTCTTCGCATTCGCATATAGAGGATAGTTTTCGCGTAGTGTTGAGGTTGGTAGCTAGGAATCGGAGCGTTCTTCTATGCAATCACGTAAGGTGAGTCTCGTTCGCGCAGCTTGGGAAACAGTGTTCATCATGTTCGCGTGGGTTGTATCGCGAACGCGTAGTGTCTTTTGTGGTAGTGTGAGTTTTATTCATCGCGAACGCGTTGAATTTCCCTCGTTCGCAAAAGAGGAGGCCTGGGCAGATTATAAAGTACTCTATTTTGAGGGGTTTCGACCATTTTTATATTTTGGGAGCTTTGGAGCTAGGATTGAGGAGATTCTTGAAGCAATTTTCCGCATATGAATTGGGCTAAGTGTTCTCTACTCGGTTTTGATTATATTTCATGAATCTATCTTCGATTTTAACTTTTGGATGGTGAATTTTAAAGAGGAAATCGGGGGTTTTGGCCTAATATTTCATAATATGATTTTTTGAGTTTGAACATCGGTTTACAGTCGGGATTGAGTAAAATTAGCTTGTTCATAATATGCTCGGTATTAGAAATGGCTTGTTCGAGATAAGTAACTCTTCTATACTAAGTGTTGAGGGTATGAAACCCCATAATACGTGTTATGTGATTGGTATTGAGGTGATGCACATACTAGGTGACGAGTGTGTGGGCGTGCACCCTATGAGTTGTGACTCTGTTGTTTTCATGGAATTGTATAGTGGCCATATTTTGTTGATATCAGTGTTTTCACCACGTGATAAAGTAATTTAGTTGTCAATCATGTTAAAACTCATGTCTAGGCTTTATGCTAATAACTTTGTCTCGGTTGTTGTTTATTTGTATATTATATCATTGTTGTCGGGCTAGTTTCATGACATTGTGAACCCGTGAGTGAGGCTGGAGAGATTGATGGTTGAGTGAGGCAGAGAGCCTGATTATGAGAGACAATTATGGGATCGGGCTACACGTCGCAGCATGATATATTGATTTATGCCTGGATCTGGCTTATGATAGCGCTTGGGCTGTAGGAGCCCCTCTGGAGTCTGTACCCACCCCCAGTGAGCACGGTTGATTATTCTGAGGGATGGATCTTCCCTGGACATGGATCTTGTCTGAAGCATTTATATACCTGGAGATGGATCTTCTCCATGGGGCCGAATTGTCTTTCCATAGTACTAAGTGACTGATGGTCAGTGATGTATATATTCCAGGATGGAACTTCCCTGGGCCGTATAGTCCATATGCATTATCGAGTGGTTGAGCATGATGAGTGGAAAGTGTTAAACGGTGAGATTGAGTACTATAAGAGTGTGAGTGCATGATTCATCTCTGAGATACATGGCATTTGCATGCACACATGACATACATGCATAGAGATGCATTTTTCCTCATGCTATATGGTATCACGTCATTCATGACTTATTATACACATTGATATGTGGGCGTAGAGTGGTATTTTATACTTGTTATCTGGAAAGAAAATGAAGCATATTTATTTATCGTGGAAAGGATATTTGAAAAATTACAGTTTTCAAACTTACTCGTATTTTTGACATTTTCGGTAAGAGATTTGGGTTTTTCATTTAAATACTTGAAAATCATGACAATTTTCTGGAACTGTGAACGAGATGAGCATTTTTACTTCTGAAATATCTCTTCTATACTTGTATTTATGTTGTTATGAACTGTTGTGTGATATTGGTATTGGACCTGACCTTGTGTTGGGTCGTCACTGCTTTCAACCTAAGGTTAGGTTTTTTAGTTACTGAGTACATGGAGTTGGTTGTACTCATACTACGCTTCTGCACCTTACGTGCAGATGTTGGCTGCTAATGTTGTTGTGTTCGATGGGAGCTGGATTGAAGATGTACCCGCGTCCCGGTTGTAGCTTCCCCTTGTTTGTGGTAGCTTTAGATCTATAAAACTCTGTTTTATGTCAAACAGACGATGTATTTATTTCGGTTCAGCTTTGTAAATTCTATTCTTAAAAGCTCATTATTTGTACCACCAGTCCTCGGGGTAAGGTATAAGATTCAGATAATTTATTTGCTTAATTGTCTTGTTAAATATTATTGGAAGTGCTTAGTTTTAGTTGGTTTACCTAGCGGGTTGGGTTAGGTTCCATCACGACTAGTGGATTTTTGGGTCGTGACAAGTTGGTATCAGAGCTCTAAGTTCATAGGTTCTTCAAGTCCTGAGCAAGTGTCTAGTAGATTCGTGCGGGTCAGTATGATGACGTCCATACGTATCTTCGAGAGGCTACAGGACATTTAGGATATCATTCCCATCTTTCTTTCCTTGTAATGCGGCATTGATTCAACTTGAATTCCTTCCACACATTCGTATGCGCACATGAGCGCACGATATCAGTTGTGCATCAACGGCTTTTGATTCCATGGATGAGGTGCGCAATGTGATTTCACTGCGTTGATGATGGGCCAGTCTAGAGGACTAGAGGCCGTGTTTTCACTGTAGCTTGAGCACAAAGATTTTTATTGTGTGAGCACATGCTTTTGGGACTTATAAGTCTGGTGGTGTCCTTATTAGTGGGATTTGTGATTGGATGACTATGTGGGGAGTATGATGTAACTGCGAGATGCATTCATAGGGTCCATTGTAACGAGAAATGTTTGCTTGAGACGTATAAATGATTGTTGGATGCTTGATTTCTGTCTTAATTTGACATATAGTCTCGGGTTATAGGTGTGTTGAAGGACCTTCCATGTTGTTTAGTTATGTAGTGAAGTAGATTTTCATGTTTTGTTGTGAGTTCGGAATCAGGAAGATTAAGTAATTGCGAAGTAGTTGTGACTGTTGAAGGGTAAAGAAAGATGTCAGTTTGAGGCTAAAAAGGTGGATTATCTCTTGCGTGGTGTCCTGAGGTTGTGTGATCCCTATGTTGTTTTGTAGCAAGTTTTCTTTTACCAGTGAATTATATGTGTTGCAATTTGAGTTTAGGTCGCTAACGAGAGTTGGCCTGACTGCTACAAGGATGAATGCGAGATTTGCATATGATTTAAGCTATTAGATAGCTTGTGTTACACAAGCTTATGAAGGATTTAGTTAAATCTCACTGCGTTATTATGCCAATAATAGTGTATAGGCATTGTGAGTTATTGTGTGTTTTGATCTATGGCTTTGAGAGAAGTGGGAAAGTCTGCTATTGATAAGTTGATTGCACGATTATGTGTTTTATTGGTTTCAGTGTGAGGAATACTCGTGAGTAAGTTGTGACTTGCAGAGGTGGAGTTCGAGAATGACTCTATTAATGGAAATTTATGGATATGGGTTCTATTACACCCAATGAGTATATGGGCATCATGGAATGAATCGGGTTTATTTTTCGTGATGGATGTAGTATGTTGGGAGTAGGGGTCTACTCGGTTTCTTAGAGGTGTGGATTAATTCTTAGGATGTTGGTGTGTTAATGGGGAATAGGTTGTTCTGTCCGTTCGGTCTGTTCAATTGACATTTGAGAAGTTTGGATGACTCTGGGAATGATTCTAATGAATTCAAGAGTTATATGCAGGAATTTGAAATTTTCAAGAATTATATATGGCTAGAAACTAGGAGTTATATTGGACGGTGTCGAGACTTGTGGAATTTTTATATCATTGTGGATTATGAATTTCGGTATCAATAAGGTGAAGGAAACAACGTTTGGTTCACATAAGGTCTCCTTAGAGTGGGTGCCTAAGTTGTGGTGCTTTGGGGCACTTAAGAGGGAAGTCAGCGGCGTATAGGCCTCAGGGAATTGTTGTTTTATACTAGGGTCTCTTGTGTGGTGAATTTCTATTAGGGATCGTGGTATTCTAGCAAGGAGAAGTATCAATTTGAAGGCAATTTGGAAAGGACATGGAGAAATAGGACAGCTTGGTAGTATGTTGGATCATCATAGTAATGGGTATGATCGGGTCTTTGGATACTTATGACATGGATAGTCTCCACAGGTGTTTCGTGGCAATGCCCTTGGGTTTTGGCAAATTGCATGGATGGGTTGAGTTAGAGAGATTCTGTTCTGATAGCTTGTTTATGTGTGAATGGGTTTCGAAGAGTTCTCAATGGTTTTTACCAAGGTTCGAGGGGTATATCTCCCACTGGCGTGAGGAGCATGTGGTGTACGATTAATTTCTCTCGGATGAAATCAAAGTGAAGGTCCTTGGCTGATTGAGTATGTAGCAGCTTGTGACTTTGAGTGGACTATGAAGTTCTCGTATTTTTCATATGATGTCATGGTATATGCGGTGTGTTGTGTGGTATTGAGATTTACGTGAGCAGAAGCACAGTTCAGTTTTGAAGGAAAGGTCATGAAATTCGTAGGCAGCATGGACGGTTTCGACTAGGTAAATGCTATTACTATTGGTATGGCTTGATGAGAGTATACATTTAAGAAGGCACAATGTGTTTGATTTATGGATACATCACTGGTACCGCGACACTCTCCTGGTTGACCGACTGCTGATATTCGAATTTTGCTATGTGGCACAGAAGAATTATAGAAGTATTCCTCGAGGGATAATCATGTATAAGAGATGTGTTAGACATTCTAGCGGCGGAGTTGGGATCAGATATGGTGATTTGTGTGTTTAATGGATTTGGAAACTAGGAGTTCTCAAGAGCCGATTGTTTCATGGTTATGAACAGTAAACTCATGGCCGAAGCTAGCCAGATGATAGTATGTGTTATGATTCAGACATTGTGGGCTTTCAGAGGTTTATTTATCTATTTGTGGGTGCCCAGAGTTTATTTGGGGGTCCATTGGTAGGCCCAATTAATATGTGTATTCTACATCGAGTCGGATTGGTTGGCTTTGTAATGTTATTGTTAAGGGATGTGCCATTCGGTTATTGCTGAGCTTATTCGTGTTCTGGAATTATCTGTGAGTTGATCTTCTAAGCTACGAGGAGTTGTGATTCGTTGGTTTTAGGAACACATGGTGCAGTTCTATTGTGGTCTTATAGCGATATTTGAGCGAGATGAGTAATTGGGTATTGCATGATTGAGGGCGTATTGGTTATGTTCTTTCAGGTTTTGTATGGCATTGTATCGTCTGATTCTTCGTGGTTATGGTAATGCACTTGGGTACTTGATGTCGAATTTTGCGTGATTATTGATTTTGAGCAGGATGGCTCGAGGTATATGATATGGACCAGCGTTTGGATGGAGTCACGCATTGCAGCGAAGTTATGTTGAGGTATGAACCTTTGTGTTAGATTTGGGTGATGGTTCTACGATATGTGATGGGTTCTTAGCATTGCGTGGTGGTTGTACCCGTTGAGCTTGAGGGATGGTTCTATTGATTGAGTCATTTTTGCTATTGAGTACATTGGATTGTTTCTTATTGGTGCATGGATTGCATGGTTCGTGGCTCTGGGTAGTATTGGTGTTGTGTGGCATTAGAGTAGTTGGTATTCGATAAGATGTAGTCGTTGGATCTAGGATGGGTTCTATCGAATTTGATTGCGGTATATTTGGAAAGATAATATTGGAAGCCGGCTTAGGAGTTGGCTATAGTTCTTGTTTAGGGAGAGGGAGCTCCACAGCTTTTTGGTTTGATGATTTTTTATGAGTTTCTGTGTGTTCTTTCATTATTGGTAGTTTACGAAGGTTTACAATGACGTTTTGTTAGGTATGAAGTTTATTACAGTAATTGGGTTGTTCTGAGCAGTTACTGTGATCGGAGATTTTTCTATGGGCATTTGAGTCATGTGGTATATCCTATGATTGTAGCTTGGATTGTGGTTGCGGTTTGGTACAGCTTGTTCATACTTATATAGCGAGTAGGTTGCGAGATTCGAATCTTATAAGAAATTCCGGATGTTGGAAAATTGGATTCTAATGCTTATAGGCTAGGTTGAATTGAGACATTTTAGTTATGTTGTGTTATCGGACCTATATGGGATAGGGTCACGTAGGATCACCCCCGGTTATGTGTATGGAAATGTTATACGGCGGTTTGATGGTTTTTGGAACAACTCTTGGCACGTTTGAGGACGAACGTATGTTTAAGTGGGGGAGAATGTAACGACCCAAACTGCCGTTTTGAGCATTTTCACTTTTCTCGATAGTTTATGGGCATGAGTAGCTCAGTATGATGTATTATAAGTTGTGTGAATTGTCGGTTTGGGTTTTTAGATTATTCAGAATCGGTTTGGAAGAAAGAATTTCATTGTTGAAGCTTTAAGTTGAAAGAGTTGACCAAGTTTGACTTTTTAAGAATTTGACCCAGAACAGAGTTTAAATGGTTCCGTTAGGTCCGGATAGTTATATTGTACTTGGGCGTATGCCCGAATTTGCATTTGGATATTTCTAGAAGGTTTCAGCACAAGTTGGCAAAAATTGGAAATTTGAAGGTTTGGAAAGTCATAAGTTTGACCGAAAGCTGACTTTGAGGATATCATATTCGGATTGTAGTTCTGGGAATTGGAATAGCTACGTCACGTCATTTGGGACTTTTGTGCAGAATTTGCGTTCATTCCGGGATGATTCGATATGTTTCAGCGCAAGGTTTTTGAAATTGAAAGTTCAAAGCTCATAGATTTCAATTTGAGGTGTAATTCATTATTTTGATGTTGTTATGTTTATTTTGAGGCCTTGAGTAGGTTCTTGTTATGTTATGGGACTTGTTGCTATGTTTGGACGGGTCCCGAGGGGCTCGAACATGTTTCAGATTGATTTCAAATCATTTTTCTTCAATTTTGCTCTGTTATGTTTTGTTGTTTTCTGGTGTCTCAGTTCTTCATCGTGCTCGTGTGGCAAGTGTCGCGAACGCGTAGTGTATTTTGATGGCCGTAGCATTTCTTCATTGCATTCGCGTGTAATGTTCAACGTTCGCGTAGAGTTGGGGCAAGTCCTCTTTGCATTCGCGTATGGAGGATCGCGTTCGCGCAGTGTAAAGGCTGGCATATGGGAATTAAAGCATTCTTCTATGCGATTGCGCAAGGTGTGTCCCGTTCGCGAATCTTTGGCAGCACAATTCATCGCGTTCGGGTGGCTTGTAGTGCTAATGTGTAGGGTCTTTTGTGGCAGTGTGAGTTTTATTCATCGCGAACGCGATGAATTTCACGTGTTCGCGAAAGAGGAGGCCTGTGTAGATTACAAAGTACTCTATTTCGAGGGGTTTCGGCCATTTTTACATTTTGGAAGTTATGGAGCTCAGATTGAGGCGATTCTTGAAGCAATTTTCCCCATATGAATTGGGTAAGTGTTCTCTATTCGGTTTTGATTATATTTCATGAATCTATCTTCGATTTTATCTCTTGGATGATGAATTTTAAAGAGGCAATTAGGGGTTTTGGCCTAAAGTTTCACAATATGAATTTTTGAGTTTTGAACCTCGATTTGGAGTCGGAATTGAGTGAAATTAGTATGGTTAGACTCGTATTTGATGAGTTGTCAGATTTTATGAGTTTGGTCGGGTTCTGAGGTGCGGGCCTGGGTTGGGCTTTTTGGTCAATTTCGAGCTTTTGATTCAAGATTGATCTTTTATGATCAGGATTGGTTCCCTTAGCATCGTTAGACGTATTTGAGTTGTTTTTGGTTAGTTTCGAGCCGTTCGGAGGTCGAAACATGCGGGATGGCATTTTTGGAACATTGCTTGGCTTGCTCAATATTGGAATTGCTTGTTTAAAGTAAGTAACTCTTCTAAACGTAGTGTTGAGGGTGTGAAACCCCGTAATACGTGTTATGTGATTGGTAGTGAGGTGACGCACATGCTAGGTAACGGGCGTGTGGGCGTGCACCCTGTGAATTGTGACTCCGTTGTTTTCATGAAACTGTATAATGGCCCTATTTTGTTGATATCTTTATTTTCACCATGTGATAAAGTAACGGAGTTGTCAATCATGCTAAATATCATGTTTAGGCTTTATGTTGATATTGTTAGGACCTATAGCCTTCGCTTCTCGCTGTCATCTCACTGATTTCATTGATCTTTCGTACTCACTTATAATCATGCATTCATATCATATCTCAGTCTCAATTGTTGTTTATTGATACATCATATCATTGTTGTCGGTCTAGTTTCATGACATTGTGAGCCCGTGAGTGAGACTGGAGAGATTGATGGATGAGTGAGGCTGAGAGCCTGATTATGAGAGACAATTATGGGATCAGGTTGCACGTTGTTGCATGTTATATAGATTTATGCTTGGATCTGGCTTACGATAGAGCTTGGGCTGTAGGAGCCCCTCCGGAGTCTGTACTCACCCCAGTTAGTGCGGTTTATTATATTGAGGGATGGATCTTTTCTGAAGCATTTATATGCCTGGAGATGGATCTTCTCCATAGGGCCGGATTGGCTTTCCTCGGTACTGAGTGGCTGATGGTCAGTAATTGATATATTCTGGGATGGATCTTCCCTGGGCTATATGGGCCATATACAGTACCGAGTTGTTGAGCATGATGAGTGGAAAATGTGAAACAGTGAGATTGAGTACTCTGAGAGTGTGAGTTAATGATTCATCTCTGAGATGCATGGCATTTGCATGCGCACATGGCATACAGGCATAAAGATGCATTTTCCCTCATGCTATATGGTATCACGTCAATCATGACTTATTATACACATTGATATTTGGGCATAGAGAGGTATTTTATACTTGTTATCTGGAAAGAAAATGAAACATTTTTATTTCTTATGGAAAGAATATTTGGAAAATTACAATTTTCAAACTTACTCGTATTTTTTACATTTTTAGTAAGAGATTTGGGTTTTTCATTGAGATACTTGAAAAAGCATGACCATTTTCTGGAACTGTGAATGAGCAGAGCATTTTTACTTCTGAGATACCGCTTTTATACTTGTTGTTATGTTATTTTGAATTGTTGTGGGATATTGGTATTGGACCCGACCTTGTGTTGGCTCGTCACTACTTTCAACCTAAGGTTAGGTTTTTTAGTTACTGAGTACATGGAGTTGGTTGTACTCATACTACGCTTCTACACCTTGCGTGCATATGTTGGTTGTTGATGTTGTTGTGTTCGATGGGAGCTGGATTGAAGATGTACCCGCGTCCCGGCTGTAGCTTTCCCTTGTTTGTGGTAGATTTAGATCTATAAAACTCTGTTTTATGTACTTTCAAACTGAGGATGTATTTATTTCATTTCAGCTTTGTAAATTCTATTCTTAGAAGCTCATGATTTATACTACCAGTCATCGGGGTAATGTATAAGATTCAGATAATTTATTTGCTTAATTGTCTTGTTAAATATTATTTGAAGTGGTTAGTTATTAGTTGGCTTACCTAGTGGGTTGGGTTAGGTTCCATCACGACTAGAGGATTTTTGGGTCGTGACACATCATCACCCTATCGCCCGAGTGAAAACGGTAAGGTAGAATCAACAAACAAGGTGATTATCCAAAATCTCAAAAAGAGATTGCAAGCAGCCAAAGGCAAATGGCCCGAAAAGCTACCAGGAGTACTATGGGGGTGTACCGAACAATGCATGGGAGAATCCTTTCTCTTTTGTATACATAGCAGAAACCTTAATCGAGATGGAAATTGGGGAACCTACCTTGAGATATTTCTAGGCGGACGAAGAACAAAACAACGAAGCATTAGTGGTCAAATTGGAGTTGCTCGACAAATGCAGGGACATGGAACATATAAGGATGGCAGCCCACAAACAGAGAATGGAAAGCTATTACAATCGAAGAGCCAACCTCTGCTATTTCATAGTAGGAGACTTTGTTTTAAGAAAAGTAACTCAGAACACCCGGGAGCTCAACGCAGGAAATCTAGGTCCGACGTGGCAAGCCGCCTACCCGGTTTCATCTGTCACTAGGAAAGGGTCACACGAATTAGAAACTCAAGACGGAGTAAAGTTGCCAAGCAACTAAATATGGCACACCTCAAAAGGAACTATTGTTGACGAGCATCACCTATACTGAAAGTATGTGCTGCACTCTTTTTCCCTTCGTCCATCTTTTGTTCCTATTGGGTTTTTCTAGCAACGGAAAGCATGCTACGAAGGAAGCTTCGTCACCAGAAATAAGACCTTAAAATGACAAGGCACGCAGACAGCAGATCGCTACAGAGTGGTTAGATAATCTTTTGCTCGATAAAAAAGTTCCTCCCGGGAAGTAAAATTTTTTGTCGGGCCAAAGATTGCCCAAACCATTCGCGAGTGCAAGACACTGGTGGATTTTAAATAGTCTTAGGCTTAATAGAAAAGTTTCTAAGGGGAAATAAGTCTTGCCATCGAACTAAACATTACCAAACCATTCACTAGTGGAATCTTCAAAGGAGCAAGACTTCCAGTGTTCGCATTCTTTGCATTCGAACACTAGGGGAGATGATACGAAAATAGGACAATAACTGCCACATCGGTCGGGGAATGCAAAATCCGAGAAAGTTTTATCATCATGACCCGAGATTACGCGGCCAGCCCCGTAGAAACAAGTTGTACAAGTTAGCCACAAGTAATGACAATTTTTTTTTAGCAAAACGAATGCTTATGTACTTTTGAAAATGAAAGGAATAAAGTAAAGTCCATTTATTTTTATCATGTTTCATGTATGAATGATGAATTAATTTTATCATTTGAAAGTTAAAAAGTACTTCAAATGCTAGTGTTGTAATGAACAAGAGACTTCATTTACAAGAGCATCGTAAACATAAGAGGCCCCTCTCTTATGAAACCCTCACGATAAAGGGTTGATTCTGAAAGAACTTATGCCCGTAGTCCAAATACTATCGGGGAAAATGCACCTGAAGCCTTGATGCAAAAACGAACACTTGCGCAATACTTAAACGAAAAAATACTTCTATATACAAAAAATGTGCCAAACATCACGAGTAAAAAAGTATGAAAAAAAAAAGAAAAGTGAAAAGAAAGCAAAAACTAAGCTACATCACCCCCGAGATACGAAGGAAGAGAAGTATCTGCACCTTCAGGAGAAGTAAGCGGATCCACCTTCGGCTCAAGAGCTTGGCCTTCACCATCTTGTCCTTCATCATCTTGGCCTTCACCATCTTGTCCTTATCCATCATCTCCTTCGGGTTCTTCTTCAGTTCCCAAGAACTCGAACCAGAACCAGAAAAGTCAAAGGCATCAGGTCGGACCGGGAGATCCCTTCGGGCAGTTGACTCCAGCTCGCAGGCTTTAGCGATTTCAGCATCAAAATCAATGGCTCCCGCTTTGACCTCTTCAATAGTGAGGGAAGCTGCTCGGTGCTGAAGTTCTTCATTAAGATGGTCAACCTCGGTCGAAAGATTATCCCGCTCGGATATAACGGCCCGGAGGATGACATCAAGGACACGGACAATGGAGTTAAAAACTTTGTTATGCTCTGTTACTCTCTTATGCCTCTCTTCCAATCGGACATACTTCTCCTTAGAAACAACAACTTCTTCAGCTTTGGAGTTCATGGCTGCCCCAAAATTATTCAGTCTTTCAGCAGAGGCAGCCTTTCGGTCAGTAGCAGCGAGAATGGAATTTCGCACCTCAACTCACTTTGACTTCGCTTCTTCAAATTGTACCCTTAACAGGGAAGCCTCTTGGCTAAGGGCCACTACCTCTTTCTTGCTCTACTGAAACCGAGCCTCCAACCCAGCGGCCTCAGCAAATCGTGTTTCCAGTTTTGGGATGCAGGCAATAATCTTATCCTGCTCGGCCAATAGTTGTTCCCATGTGGAGATATGTTTCTTTTTGTAAAGGATCAATCTTAGAAGGCCCTCAGAAGCAAGGAAGTTAGCCTGCTAAACATGAGTAAAAATTAAAAACCCTGCCATAACAAAGATAGGAGGAGCAACATAAGGAACAACGATCGTAATGCCACTGCCTTATGCATGGCATTGTTCATCAAACATTGTCCCGAGAGAGAACGTATCCCTTTCCAAAGCCAAAGGCTTCAGATAATTATCAAGTTCCACCGGACGGGACAACAGATGACATCCGGTGGAAACCGAGAGGGAAACACTCCTCCTCCTTTGGGGATCGACAGGGGGGGCCGAATAGTTATGTCCCAAATTACCATGAATTGCGGAATGGGGAAGGGGAACATCCTCCTCTCGGATGGCTGCCGCCGGTGGAGATAATGTAGCAGTTGCTATGGGGAAGGCAATGTTGGCGAAGAAGTTGATGGCGCTGTAGGTTGAGAAGCGATTGTGGAAAATGTAGTGATGGTTGTTTGTTACTCATCAACCCAAGACGTAAAGGACTCGGTACCCAGCCTCTTCGTACCGGGAGCGGCGATTGGGGATCAAAAATGAGCGTTAGCATCTTCCACTATATCAAATTCCCCCATAACGCTAGGGCGTCGTCTTCAATTGGCATAACTAGCTCAACAGGTTGAGAAATTTCTTGAACTGATGAAGGTCGTCGCCTTCTATGTAGAGAAGCCCCCTCATCACTGGCTCCTCCATCATTGTCGATCACCACAGTGTCTACGGCTGGCTCGGGTGCGATGTTTGTCAGCACAGTGCCCATGATTTGCTCAGGCGCGGTGCTTTTCGCCTTTTAATTTTTGCCCTCGGTCGCGGCGGAACGTCGCCTTTTTGGTTGCTTGTTCTCCGGCCGAGGACTCTGAGAAGAAGAACTTTCACCGGAAGAAGGCTTGACGACACCCGTTCGGGCAAAAGCCTCAGCAGGATCAACCAAAATGTCCTCCTCGGGGACGATAACTGAGCTCTTTGGAAGACCTGAATTCAATAGGAAAAAAGAGTTAGCCAATTTTCCTATACGAAAAGAAAGAGCAAGGTAAGTTCAACCTACCATGATTTTTGTCCTTCCACCCGTATTTGAGGGTCAATTCTTTCCACTTGCAGGTCTTAGGCGTAGTAACATCCAAAATCTTTTGGACCCACTGGTCCAAGCTTTCAACTCTTGGTGTTCACCGAGTAGCTGAAATAGTGAAAGAAGGAAGATCAGTAATAGCATGGGACAATCTTTAATTAAGAGGAAAGACAACGATGAACTTACGCGTACGATTCCATGATTCAGGAAAAGGATGAAGTCGTGGCGGGGATAATGTCCCTAGTTGCAACTGCAATGAACCGCTCCATCCATCCACGCTCGCCGTCATCATCCATGCTGGTTAGCAAAGCGTGATGACCACATATGCTGAAATTTACCATTCCCCCAAAGAAAATCTTGGAGGAATAAAGGTTCATCAACCGAGCTAGTGATAGATCTTATCTTGTCTCCTAGCATAGACGCCGAAGACAAGCAACTATCCTATACACAAAAGGATTTACCTGTGCCAAGCATACTTGGTAACGGATACAAAACTCCGCGATAACGGAGTCAAGCTCCCCGTTCAATGAGAACCTGCCCAAAGTGATGGGATACATGTAACATGCATAAAACCCTTCTTAGGGTAAGGTCACCCGCTCCGCCAGGTCAGGAGCGATAATGTTCAAAATCTTGACAATGACAATCTTCCATCATAGTAGGGATGTTGGAAGGACGGATGGAACAATAATACGCACCAACAGCCCATGTGCGAGGGTTAGCAAAAGGGCACTTCTCTTCGAAGTCCTTAGTGGTGTAAGCTTTCTAGGAATGATGGTGCTTACCGAGGAGAGCGACATCATCAAAACTTTCTTTGTTCTTTGAAGCACTGAAATTTCTAGAAGAGGAGGCCATTGTTATCAGAAGGGAGAAATTTTTTTTTCTCTGAAGAAGAAGATTAGATGGAGTTGAAAGCAAGTGTGAGTTGAGTAAAGAGATTTCGAGAATTATGAAGTGGTAAAGGGGAAGAGTGATACGTATAAGTAAAGGAATAGCCGGCTAAAATCGTGGCCATAATTACCTCGAGAACCGACAAAAGTGTTGCTGAATCATGGGGTGACGCGTGTTTAGGCATTAAATACGGAAAGACGTGCGTCTAATCAACTATCAGAAACTTTTTAGAGAGGGTCAGAGAATTTTCCACCAAGAAAGGTATCTTCCAAAACTTCCCGGTAACACAAAGATGAGCCACCGGAAAGTAGGGGGACTATCTCTATGGGCAAAAATATGTTCATTTTAAATGCTCGCATAATCAGGCAACACATGGAGCCGAAGGCAGAAGGCAACCAGGTCCGAAGGCGACAATCTCGCTCGTTACCGAAGGGAATGATGTTCTTAAAGGCGAGATATATGCCTTCCACCCGATGAAAATTAATGGAGAATATTATATAACATTAAGTACGTAGTCCGTTACAAAATATGATATTTAATGCCTACCATTATAAATTTTTCAATGGCCCCTATAATTTTCATTTAAGAGGGGCTTGATCGTTGGACCTTGTTCCCTAGGTACCACTATAAATAGGGATTCTAACAACCATTGTAAGGGAGAATATTCTGACAAGCTTATACTATATACCGCTCAAAGCTCTATAATAATTTATTTTCTTGCTTATGAATATCGTTACTGTTGCCTCCGAAGCTCTGCTCCTGGAACCAAGACTTCAACTGTCTTATCTAGATTTCAATGCTAAGTCTTACATTCCTGTTTAATTTATTTATTATTTTGGGATCAAATTAATTCACTTGTCTCTAAACCATGTACAAATTCAACTGTACAGTTTTATGGGTAAACAGTAATAAGTTGGGATTGCCCAACTTATTGCTTTGGCTTGTTTTATCCAAATTTTCACTTATTTTAAGCACCTTTTGACTTTTCCAAACACTAAAAAAATCTTTAAAAAAGCATAAAAGCTGATTTGACTAGCTTAAAAGCCAATCCAAACACCCTCGTAATATTAAAATAATAATCATAAAAGTAGCGCTAAATTTTTCAATAAATATATAATATGATTATTCGATTTGCATTGTTAATAAACTTAGACGGAGATATAATATTATTTAAGTTCTAGATAAAGCACATACAAAAAATATTGTAGGCATGTAAAATTTATTGGATTCAAGCTCAATAAATAATTTGGATTATATTTTTAATATACTAGTCCAAATAAGTGTTATGGGCTAATATATTGGATTAATTACATAATTCAACATATATGGATTAAATAAAGAAGTCTTAATCCATTGGGCTAACCCATTTAATTGGGTTAACCCATTTAATTAGGCTAAAGTGATGAGCTCACTTCATGAAGCTCACGACGACACTTCTTAGAGGTCCAGTTTGGTGCCACGTGTCAAATGTGGCGTGCCAAGTTAAACGGAAGAGCCAATAGGATTGTGTCACGTGTCAAAATGACAAGGCATGCCAAGTCAAATTAAAGGGCCAATGAAACCGCGCCACGTGTGCAAGTGACATGTTTTGACCAATCAAATGTGGTCTGTCACACTTCAATTTGATTGGTCCGAAAGAGTTTGTTCTTATCGCAAATCCTCCCTTCCACAACTATAAATAGGGGTCTCATAACACAGCAAAGACACCAAAAGTTATAACTAGAAGCAAGAATGAGCTCGTGAATCAAACACTGCAAATTCCTCCACAAGTTTCAGGTTCAAGTAATCAAGTTCAAGCTCAAGAACGAAGAACAAGTCAAGATTCAAGGAGTACGATTTCAAATCAAAGTTCGTGCTAGTTGAATTCAAGATCATCGTTCATGAAAACAAATACAGATTCAAAATCAAGCTTAAAGGCCTTTGAATTTATTTACTATTGGAAAGAAGAATCAGAGGATTCATAGAGATTGTACACTCAAATATTTGAAATCAAATACTATAATTGTTGCAATATTTTTTGTCTTGATTTTATTTTCTCGACGCCATTTATTGTGTACAAATATCATATATATTATAAAAGCTGCTACATATATGGAGAATTAAAAGTATCAATGGCAAAATAGACATTGCATATGACAGAAGGATAAAAATTACTATTGTTCAAAATTGGAGGATGCGTCAGATTTTCGCAGCAAACTTGAGGAATATAAATGATTTTCACCCTTATAGATATAGAAAAAGAGTAGGAGCAAAACATTTCTTGCCTTTATTCATTGGATTACAGTCGTACCTCTCTATAATAATATTGTTATATAATATCAATTCACTATAAAAACTTAGTTCTTTATGGAATAAATTTTTATATTATGTTATAATATATTTTCTTTATAACAACAGCTCGCTATAACAATAAAAAAAATTCAGAGAAAGGGTGTTATAGAGATGTTTGAGTGTACTTACAAATATCAGTTAATAAAATGCTTGAAAGAATAATTGCAATTCATTTCCAAAAATCTCATACTGTTAATTTTCCTTACAAAAGCAGGAAAATATAATTAAATTTCGACCGGTCTGTCCTACTTTCGATGGTAAGCATTTAACTAGAGGGAAACACAATTTCTTTCAATCCTTTTCTTCTCTCGCCAGCACAGCGTCGTAAAAACTGCTACACACTTAATTCCCTCGAGAGAAAACTGAAGAAAAAGAAACGAAGAGACTCTGAAAAAGCTGAGGCGGTTTCAATCTCTCGACTCTGCTACAGGTAATTAAGAGCCATTTATGTTTTCTTTGTAATTCCCACTTCCATTACAGACCCTTGAACCGCTCTACTTTTGGGGGAATTATGTAGCAATGTTAATGAAGTAACTTGTGACTGTTTAACCAAAAAATTGGATTTTCTACCAAAGTTATTTAAGATGATTTGCAATAAGAAAATAATAAGAATGCATAAAAGTAAATATATTTCAGTAGTGGTTCAAATGTGCCTTTACAAGTGATATTTTACTCCTTTTATAAGGATTTTTTTAATATAACGCCAACACTTTTTAATGATTGAACATTACTGACTAATAATGTCATTAATGTAACGTTATAATAGGTAATCGTAACTGTTGCATGAAGATTATGTAACATTTGACTCATTGATTGAAGATCTTTGAATCTGCCATTTATTCTGCCTTGGTTCATTCTGACAGTGTCTTTTCAACTCCTCAATTAGACTGAGGCTCCCGCATCTAATTGTCTCTTGGTTATGCTGTTTCATTCCTCTTTGTCTTGTACCTCTATGTAAATTTGTGACCAGCTGTCAAGTTCCTATTGCTCCACATGAATTGCTTTGTCATCAGAAATATTACACGTGTGAAGTTTATTTTTTACCAATACAATGACGTCCGCGTAACCCATTGACAGAGAAATCCCGAAGCCTTTCTGGATAATAGTTCGTCCTGCTATGCGTCTCCACCTAAAAACTACGTAGTAGGTTTTTGCCTAGTTTGAACCCATGATGTGCGACAAAAGCCCTAAAGCGCGATACTCCCCAATTCTCTCGGACCAAGGGCGGCTCTAGGGTAAGGCAAGTGGGCCCCCAAATATTTATGGCCCCAAAAATATAAAGTATTACTATATCATTATATAATATATGTAAGTTATATTTATATAATTATTGATAAAATATTTTAAATTCTAATATTTATTTAAAATTTGATAGATGTAGGATTGAATGAGTTAATAGAATAAAACTTTTTTCTAACTAAATTAAATAATATATGTGTCTTCTCATCAATTCTGTTTTTCTTTCTTTCTTTTTTCATAATTTATACTATTTACTTTCTAATTTCAAATCAAATTCTCTAAATTAGCTATTCCTTTTTGTCACATTTGGTTGGTCCTCATATCAATAAGCAAGTAGTGTCTCATTTTTTTTAACTAAGAAATCACAGAGACAAGTATCGTAAGGTTCGAAACACGATCTATAAGAGGCTCAATCCTTTTACCAGTTTCATTTAATGCTGTATTTTTTTATAGCGAGTTCAATACCATATGACTTACGTCTAACCACATATTATACGTTGTTCTCTTACCACTTTTTTTTGTCTCAATATTATATGAATTTTATGAAAGAAATTTCAGGTCTTTTAATGTGTTTTTTTTAAGACACCAGGTCCGTTTAGCCACCATTAATGATCAACAATATTTATAGACCATTGTCCATGAACGTGTTATTCAACCAGCTTCATTCACATTTGGTAACTAAATAACATATTCACTGATTGTTGTCTTATCTTAATTGACACTCTATAAAATTTGACTAAGAATAGCAGGGGATGGACACGTGGCTCGATTAGGAGACAAGTAAAGCTTTAATTTAGGTCCCGTGGACTTTATGATTTTATTTCAAGTTAGACAATATTAAAGTTTGCAAAAAAAAAAAAATACAATAAACCTTGGATAAAAGAAAGAAAGAAAGAAAGACTATCTACTTTTAACACTAAAAATATTTTGGAACTTTGAATTAAATTACTTAGATATTCATATTAGTAAATATATTTTTTAAACAAAATCAAAGGTAACATATTGAAACTACATGTTTTACATCCAATTTATTTAAGCTACCTCTTACTAATATAAATGATAAAACTATATGTGAAGTTAAAGATTTTTATTATTTAAGCATGTTATACTATAAATAACATGTATGAAAAATAGCAACACTATCTTTGTTTTTATTTTTTTTGTATATGTGTGTGTATATATACTAATAAAAAAGTATAAGGTGTCTTATTAAATTTCGCTTTAGGCCACTAATTTCATGGAACCGCCATTGTCGTGGACCCTAATTTCTGCTTACAAATTGATTTTTCTCTTGATGCATATGGAAATTGGGGATGAATATTGGTAAAAAATCTGCAAGATGTTTAACAAAGTCAATCAGAAAACATGACATTATTTTGTTGTTATTATTTTCTTCGCCCTATTCAGAATTAAGTTTTTCTGTGTTCTTGCTCTAAAATATGTTTTTTTGCCTGTATTTATGCATTCTTTACTTATTTTAAATAAATATGACCAATATTTTCTTGGTTGATGGTATGTTGGGGAAGCAATAGTTGTTCATTGCTTACCTTGCAGCAGGTCATCATCCACATTTTTCAATCTTTATTGTAATAGAAGTATTATTAATGTGGTTCTTCTTTTAATATTTTCCCCTGCTGTGTTTTGTTTGGCCTGTTTAGAAAGGAGAATAGATGTTATTCAGATGTTTCTCGCAATTTATTAGCTAAATGCACTTTTTGTGTCCCACTTTATATTAACTACACTATATACTCCCTCCGGTTTACAATAAGTGACCAATTTGCCTTTTTATTTTGGTCTAATATAAGTGTTCATTTATATAATCCAGAAAAATTCAATTTGTTTTTCCAAAACTACCCTTATGTGTGTATCCCTAAAAAGTGTTTTACTCTTCACGTAACTATGTTGCAATATTTAATTAAGAGTAATTTAGTCACACTAACTATTTTTGTCTAGAATTTTATATTTCCTTAATGCGTGTGCCCAAGGCAAATTGGTCACTTATTGTGGACAGGAGGGGATAACTTTTATATCATCTCAAATAGAGTGATTTATTTCCATAAATCGGCAAGTATGCAATCTTTAAGAACTTAAAATACGTCGAGCATATTAGATTATGGACTTAATCTTGCGTAACATCTTTCCCGTGGATGCTCTCTCTTTTGCGTGCTCTGATCAACTTTTGTTTATGTTTCAACTCATTTGCTTGCTCTCCTGAGTCTGGCTTTTATCTATTAAAAATACGTGATTAGATAGAGTGGCAGTTATGCGTTAATGGCGAAAGCTCATGGTGAACTGTGAGTTTAATTGGAAAAAGAAAATAGAGTAACAACTTTTCTCCTCAAGTACTAAAACTGAGGAACCCTGGCTAATGCGAGGAAGAAAATCCTTATCTAAAATTTCAACAGATTAGGCGGGCTGAATATAAGGAAGAATAATGAAACCTTAGGGGGAGACAGTTAATGGGCTTGCTTTGCAGATACTAATTGTGTTCTCTATGTGAAAAAAGTTTATGGTCCTCTTATCTTTCAATCTCTGTTTTATCTTGATACTCTCGCATGTATCATTATTTTTTCTCTCCAATATACTGAAAATTGTAAAATTGTATGCAGTTGAAAATATTGAAGTACTAGTCATATACCGCTATGCATACATTATTGACAAACTCGTGCAATGATTTTCCTGATTGAATAATGGACTTTGATTTTCCTCTAAACTCAAAGAATTTGAGATTAGGAGCATCAATTTCAAGGGTGTCAAAGTCAACGCACCAAAGAAACCTCAATCGTTCAAACAATGGGCATTTAGAGATGAGATTCCAAAATATTGATGGAACAAAAGTGACTCTACAAAAATCAAGATTAATAAGCTTCTCAAACCCTTTGAAACCAGATAGAGGGGAAGACAAGCATTTATGAATTTCCAGATGCCTTAGCTGCCGGAATGTAAAAAGGTGAGAAGGTAAAAAATATATGTTGCCTGACCGTATGTGAAGGGTGAATTCCTGGATATTTTTCGTTGACAAGAAGAGTATCCATTGATCAATATATGGCCAACTCGTCAAATTAGGGCGCCCGAGTGTAACCTCCAGTCTTTTGACAACATACTGGTTTTCACTGCATCTTTCAAAGGCGAGCACCCTAAAATTTCCTCTAGGACATTATATGGCAAATTGCTAATTGTATCAACACCAGAACTCCCAACACTCTTCATGGTCCAATACTGACGAGTTTGCAGGCAATTCTGAAAATTAAAATCATGGAAATTAACAAATAGTACCAAGGAAATGCACTTGTCAACTTCCATAGTATTCAATATTTAACCAACAATTATTAGATAACGAGTTTTGCCTGATTCATCTATTGTTTGTTCAAATCTTATGAAGTTCTTCCATTGCATCCCTTCCCTATGGGAAGTTTACTTGATATGAGGAGGTTTCAGTTGTTGTTTACTTGATTACAATCTACCCTAAATTACAACAGCTTACAATTAAATGTGTAAGCACTCTCCTATTTTTTCTTGAAAGTGATTAATATGGTCTTTACACTGAACTCGCCTAACTATTTTTCCCAAAAATCTTTTAGGAATTAATGGACAATATTGTGGAAGTTGTTGTACAATTCTTACAAAACCAAACATGCTTTGCGAAGCTGCTTCAAAGTGTGGAGATGAGTCATTTTATTGGCACTGAGATGAAAATGCAATTTGTGAGGTTTATACTAGCATCTGCACCATTACTTAAGGAAATTTTTGTTTGGAATTTTTCATATATCCTTCGGTCGGGAAGACAAAGGATAAATAAGATGAAACAATACTGTCGAGCATCGCCCAATGTTGAATTCAAATTTGAAGAAGTTTGAGGTAAAATAGTAGAAGATCATGTATTGATTGAAACCCAAGAAGTCATGGAATTACCATGTATACTACTTGTACTTTGACTTTGCTCGTTATGCAGTGTGTAGTAAACAAGTGTAAAGGTGCTTGCCTAAGAGAGATTGTTCAACTATTATAGATTATCATGTAATCTTCCTCTATGAGTAACTTGCGATGATCCAAATGTACTTACCTACAGTCAGAGCATGCTTAATTCACTAAGTGCATCACATGTCTTTTTTATATATAAGTTTTATTGCTTAATCATGATTAACGAATATGTATTTTACCTTTATTTATCACTTTTATTTAATTAACGTAAGTTTAATATTTTTTCCCCTGAGGATCACTATATCAAGCGGACATGGCAGAGATAATGACTCTAAAGAGTCGGGTCGAATCCACAAGGACTTCGTATGGTGTTGCCGTGGATGCCTAAAGTGTGTGAATCAATGTATCCTAATTTATCTTTCAAATAAGAGTTGAAGTAATTAAAACTAATGATTAGACAAACAATTTACCGAACACCTAGATTAAACGTATCCTAATTTATCTTTCAGATGAGAGTTGAAATGATTAAAACTGATGATTCGACGAAAACAATTTATCGAACGCCTAGAATACAGAAATGAAACTAAGATTGTACTTGTATGATTGTACACCCAGATTTACTGACTTCTCACTGGAACTTTGTCGGAAAAACCCATGGTCATTAGCCACTTTGTCATATAAAAGGGATTTTGGGCTAATAATACTAGATACTTTTCTCTAAAGATTAGTAGAAACAATTAACTTGTTTAAAAATATCACCAAAATCCTGGTCCATTATAAAATCATCAAACGAAACATATATAAACTCTTCCTGTTACGTATATGATTTAGTGAAAGAACTTGGCAAGTGGGAAGTCCCGCTTCTACCTCTTTTTCTTACAGAGTATGCACTGGCAAAGCCCCTATTTTATCTCAATACATGCATACATATCGCACACACTATCTTGGGCGTTATAGAGCAAATAATATATGAATTTGGTCTCTCCTTGGCTGCCATATGTTTATGTTGATCATTAACATCCTTGCCCAAAATCTGTTGGCTTCGTTGATTTGAGCCTTTCACCACTATAAATTGGGAATTGCCTAAAATGGTTATCTGGAAAGAAACTAGAAGTCTCAGGTTCAACATGTGTGAATAGAAAAATCTAGTAAGGAGTACTTCCTCTTTAATATGCCTTATACAACACAAATTCGGATTAGTTAGGGCTAAATTAATGTAGTCAGCAGACTCGATGGGAAACCAAAAAAAATTGTTTACCTTGAAAATGGTGTTAACAATTATATTTGATTTGTGGTTCTAAAAATATGTGATTTGTTCTAATACTAGTTAATAATTAAGATATAATAAATGTAAGTAAGAAAAATGCGATAGGCAAACCACTGTAGTCAAAGGACTGGGGGCCTCGAGCCCAATAGATTCGAGGACCTTGAGGTCAGATAATAGTAGTAAATAATGAGCAATAAATGAAGAACAATAAAGCTGAAGAGTAATGTTGAGCACGTTAAACGAGAAAAGTATAGTAAAATGTTCTATTTCAGTGAATTGTCTCTTACAAAATAATTGGGGTTCCCTTTATATAGGAGAGAAAAACCCTAATATGATACACATCTAATTATGACAAATAATAGTATTGGTACAGCTATATAACGACCTAGTACGGATTTGTACTATCTCTTGCACATCTTATCAGTCTTAACCATGTTTCATTGGAAATTTCCCGTTTTTCCATTACGGTCATCGATTTTGCGCAGCTTCGGGGTGGGCCGTAATGGGCCTTCAATGTTCTCTCTCTAGGTATGCATTTTGAGGTCGAACTTCAATCTTTACTTCGAGCCTCTCGAGCTCGGGCCGTCGTTTTTCTCTTATATATACCTGTTTTCCTCTCTCACTAAGAACTTTACCACTCTGCAACAACTATTTTCTTCTATAATTTCCCTTTCACCACCAGTTCTTCCACTGTATTAGTTCAGAGTTGCGTTGGTGTTTTCATCTCTTCCTTCTTTTTCTAAAGAAATTATGGTTAAAACATCTAAATTCGTTCCTCAGAATGAAGAAACCTCCAAATTTGTTCCTCAGAAAGAAGGGACCTCCAAATCTGTTCCTCAGAAAGAAGGAACCTCCACTTCTTCTTCCCATCCGGCCGACACCAAACCACCAGCGCTCAATGAGATTATTCCGGGCATATTTACCTTGTAGAAAGATTTTACAATAGAGAAACCCCTTGATGTCCCTGACCGTCGAGAACACGCCTCGAGGTATATAAGATCGATTGAGGAGAGACACCTCGAATTTGTAAAGAGAGAGTGAAAATTGCGGGAAGAGGTTGTTCTGTAAATACCCTCTCGTGAAGAGGATATTACGACCCATGTAAGGGGGTTTATGAAAGTGTATACATACCCCTTTACACTAGGTCCCCTCGATCCACTCGTGCTCGAGTTCTGCCAAAGGTACTAAGTTACCCTGGCCTAGATTCATCCATCTTTCTGGTAGATCGTGTTGATGATGAGGTTCTTTGCTGAAAAGGCCGAGATCAAATTCACTCTCAGCCACCTCGTTTGACTGTATCGACCTCAGCATTTCTGAAGTCTAATCAAGCTCCAACGCAGGTCCACCAAATCCTTTTTTGCTAGTAATGACGAGGACAGGGATCGAGGCTGGATGAGCCGGTTCATCCGAGTGAGGACCATCGACGTCATTCCCCTGGAGTTCCTGTCGTTCCTCGAGAAATGGAACTTCATACGTGAGTAAAATGTGGTGCTTTATCTTCCTTTCATTAACTTTGTTATACTTCGAATGACTGTTCCCTTTCCTTTCTCTCAGCGGTCCCGTGGATGCCTGATGTAGTCCTCGACCTCGAGGACTAGGCTCGCAAAATGGTATCCACTTCGTCATACAACAAACGCAAGTGGCGAGACTTGTCGAAGAGCAAGTGGGAGGCGAAGCACCATGGTACATGATATAACACTTCTTCTTTAGTAAAAATATCCCCTTATATGGACTAACTCCTTTGTTGTAGGTATTGGCGAGTTTTCAGAGATGAGGCCGCCCCCTCTCGGAGAGGAAGAAGAACCTTCGGCTTCAAAGCCGAAGAAAGATAATAAGAGAAAAAGGTCCTCGAAGAATGAGGACTCCCTAAGCGAAGTAAAGCCAGCTCAGAGACGCAAGAAGAATGTTGTCATCAACGAGGATTTTTAGTTTCTTCGTCGGTCCACGGGCGATGATGACAATGAGGTAGGGGGTCCGACGCTGATGACTCGAACCAGAAAGACTTCCGAGGTCATAAAGCCTGCTGGAACCGAGGTCCCTAGCCTTGAAGGAGGGGTTCCAAAAGAGAGAAGGGACTAAGGTCCTTCATCACCTGCCATAGTAGCTGCTTCTCAGACTTTGGGGAATACTCCGAAAGGAGTGGGCTCCGACACACCTTTGCCCAATCAGAGAACCTCGGGTGATTTCCCCGAGGCCATGACAGCAAGTCATTCACCATCATTTCCATCTTTCTCCGAAGATACCATAAGGGACGCTCGGAAGCTGAGGACGCTCGAGTTCGGAGGAGTCCCAAGTGTAAATGACCCCTTCTAGAGTTTCTTTACTTGGGTCGATAACGCCGAACCAGCTGATGCAAACTCGACCTTCGATGAGGCTCGACGACTTTTCTCCCTAGTAAGTTTTTAATAGCTCTGAAACCTTTTTAACTTCATACTTTCTTATTTTGTCTAATCGAACTTTCCTTTATGTAGGCCTTTGACAAGCTTAAGATTGAGTTGTGTCGCTGTGAGGCCGAGTTGCGTAGGTCCTCGAAGGAGGAAAAGTCCCTCAAGCTTCTTTGTGAGAAGAAAGAAAAGGAGTTGAGGCATCTTCGATCTGAGTTGGTCGGAGCTCGTGAGTACAAAGACAAGCTAGAGAAGCAGGTAACTTCTGTTTTAAAAGAATACGGGCCCCCTCTCCCATCTTCGGAGGCTAACACTTCAATGACTCAGTTGCAGCAGAAGGTAGAAATGTTGGAACATCTTCGGGGCGAGGTAGCCCAAGTCAACTCCGAGTGTAACGAATGGAAGGCACATATGGACATCCTCACTGCGGCCAGAAAAGATGCATTGGCTAAAGTATCCGCCCTCGAGATTCATCTTCGTAATGCTCGAGAGAGCAATTTAGTCCAAGCGGGCAGGATAACCGAGCTCGAGGGTCTCACGAAGGCAAAGGCCGAAGTTGAGGAAGCTCGAGCCAAAGCTAAAGAGATACAAGTAAAAGCCGACAAGAAGGTAGCCATTTATTTGAAAGATGCTACTGATGCTCAAATGGAGTTGAGGGAGGCCTCCGACCGAGAGAAAAGAAGAAACAACTACGTCCGATGCAGATCCCGGAGAGAAACCCTCGAGGAGATCCCAGCTAAGGGCTTCGATCTCTCTAAGGAGATAGAGCAGGTTAAGGCAGACGATAATAATGCCAAGTTCCTCCTTTCTTCTAATGATGAAGCCGATGTTGAAGATGATGAAGAAGAGGCTGACGAAAAGGCTAGTTCCGAGGAGGTTGATGAAGACCTAGTCCCCGAAGGGGAAAAGACAAAGTCCCCAACCATAGACTAGGTCTTTTTTGTAAAAGGGCTCCCTGTGGGAGTATTGTAAATGTACTTTTTTACCATTATCTTAATATAAAGAAATCTTTCGTTCTGTCTACGTATTAATTTCCCTCTTGCCTCTGATTTTGAGATTTGATGTTGTTGATGATCAGTCCAATGTATTGGACTTATAATATAAAACCCTTAGGTTTCGTGTTTGATCATCGATCGATAATAGGCGACCACTTAGGGTACGATCTTCGAGCTTAGCTTTAGCTCGGGATTTTCGAGTCCGAACTAGGTAAGGTCTCGAGCATGGTGTGTTTCGACCTTTAAGTTCTTTAAGTATCTACCCTTAGGCTTTAAAACATTGGCCCTTAGGCTCTTTTAAGTTGGACCTTAGCTCTTATAAGTTGGCCCTTAGGTTCTTTAGTTTTTCCCTTATGCTCTTACAAATCGGCCCTTAGGCTCTTACAAATCTGTCATTAGGCTCTTTTTAGATTGGGTCGATTTGACCTCAAAATGGATATAATTTCCCCCCAATCTAGCTAAAAGACTTGTAAATATTTTGTTATGCCTTGGCATGTTTTTATACACGTCTGACTCTGGTTCGATTCATTGGAACCTCCATTGCAAGTCAATGTGTGACGATAACTGAGTACCTCATGAGGTTCTCTCAAAGGCTAAAGTTTTCGAAGCCTTCATATTGTTCGGGTCTGATTTTATCGAAGCCCCTTTTCTTATGCCGAGGGTAGCCTGATTTAACCGGTTTTTCGAAGTATTTGAAGGTCTTTAGTTTTATGGCGGAAGTCGGATGTCTCCAAGCCGCATTATTTTGGTCGTAGCCTTTTCATATGACCATAGTCTTTATACTTGGCCGTAGCCTTTAGTCCTCGAGTGAAATGACCTTGGCCTTAATATCGAGGGTATGACTTTTTAGGGGTCTTATAAGTTCGAGTATATAGCCTTGGCCTTAATATTGGGGGTATGCCTTTTTTAAGGTCTTGTAAATTTGAGTTCTCCTCATCGAGGTCTTATAAGTTTGATTTTGCCTCATTGAGGTCTTATGGGTTTGATGTTTCCTCATTGAGGTCTTATAAATTTGAGTATGCCTCATTGAGGTCTTATAAGTTCAAGTTTTCGATGATCGATATGTTGACCATCGAAGATAGTCCCCGGTGTTCAGGTGTATTTGGCCCTTGAGTCGTTTAATGAAAATAGTAGACTTCTTTGAGACACAAAGTGCTTTTGATATAATAAAAATGCTTCTTCAAAAGATTGATACATGCGTACATGTTTTTTTCCATCGAGGGCTCGCCTATTCTACATGGACACGATTCATTTGAAAGTTTGGCCCATACAGTATTCTCATATCGAGTCCCTTCTCCGGCATAGCTTGTTTTCTTCAAAAAAGTAACCTTTGAGGGTGGTTCCCCAAGTATTCAAGGTTGGTTTGAAAAAGAATCCTTGAATACTTGTTGAGTTTTCCTTAGGTAGCATATTGATGTTTCCTCGTTAAAAACCTTGAAAACCTTGCCGGTAAAACCCATTTGGGATAAACCCGATCGAAGGGAAAAAGAGTGCCACGCATGCTTTAAAACTCAAGGTCTTCAAGTTGAAGGGTGCTTCGACGTCTCCCATCGAACACCTGTAAGAAGTTAGTATGAAATATAAATGAAAAAGAAGAATGTTATACCTCAACAATAATAATGTTTGAACAATGATATATTCCAATTGCTTGGTAGTTGCTCGCCTTCCATGGTGCTAAGTTTTTAGGATCCTTTGCCTACCACTCCGAGGATGCGGTACGATCCTTCCCAACTAGGGCCTAGCTTCCCTTCATTTGGGTTTCGAGTGTTGAGGCCGACTTTCCTTAGAACTAAGTCCCCGACTCCGAAGTAGCGGCGGTTCGTTCTTCTGTTATAATACGTTTCGATCCTTTGTTTTTGAGCGGCCACTCGAATTAATGCAGCCTCGCGATTTTCATCTGATAGCTCGAGGGAGGTGTTCATGGCCTCGTTGTTAGAGTCATTGATGGTATGTTGAATCTGATGCTCGGTTCCCCGACCTTGACTGGTATCAACGCCTCAAACCCATACACCAAAGAAAATGGGGTCTCTCTCGTGTTTGACTTCGACGTCTTTCGATATTCCCATAGTATCTCGGGCAATACTTCTCTCCATTTCCCCTTCGCGTTATCTAACCTCTTCTTTAAGTTTTGAATGATAGTTTTGTTTGTGGACTCGGCTTGGCTGTTTGCACTTGGGTGATAGGGCGTTGATAGGATCTTTTTGATTTTATGATCTTCGAGGAACTTAGTTACTTTGCTGCCAACGAATTGCTTACCATTGTCGCATGTTATCTCGGAGAGAATCCCGAATCGACATATCATGTGATCCCATATTAAGTCGATGACTTCTTTTTCTCTTATCTTCTCGACCCCTTTTGAGAAGTAGTCAGTCATAAATAAGATAAATATAGCTTTTCCGGGCGCCGTTGGTAGGGGGACGACGATGTCCATCCCCTATTTCATGAATGGCCACGGGGATAGGACCGAGTGTAATTGTTCACCGGGTTGGTGAATCATTGGTGCAAATCTTTGGCATTTGTCACATCTTCGAACGAACTCCTTGGTATCCTTTTCCAAGTTATCCAAGTAGTACCCCGCTCTGATTACCTTTCGAACCAAGGAATTGACACCGAAATGATTTCCACAAGTGCCTACGTGGATTTCTCGTAGCACATAATCGGGGTCCCCCGGTCCCAAGCATATTGTTAATGGTCCGTCGAAGGTCCTTCTATACAATGTTCCATTCTCATCGAGTGAAAATCGGGCTGCCTTGACTCGAAGAGCCCTTGATTCTTTTGGGTCCGAGGGGAGCTTCTCCTACTTTAAGTAGTCGATGTACTTGTTCCTCCAATCCCATGTTAGACTCGTTGAGTTGATTTATGCATGGCCTTCTTTGATTACCGACTTTTATAGTTGTACGACAGTCCCCGAGACAATATCATCTTCTTCTACCGAGGATACCAAGTTTGCGAGTGCATCGTCCTCTCTATTCTGTTCTCGAGGTACGTGGACCAGGGTCCACTCTTTGAAGAGATGCAATGTAATTTGAAGCTTGTCTAAGTATCTTTGCATCATATCTTCTCGAACCCCGAAGCTCATGTTTACTTGGCTTACTACCAAAATAGAATCACATTTTGCCTTGATAACCTCCGCTCCAAGGCTTTTGGCTAGTTCGAGACCTACAATCATGGCCTCATACTTGGCCTCGTTGTTGGTCAATTTTGAAGTTTTTATAGATTGTCTAATGATGCCACCCGTATGCGGTTTTAATACTATACCGAGCCCAGACCCTTTCACATTTGAGGCACCGTTTGTGAAGAGGGTCCATACCCCCGATGATGTGCCCGTTTTTAGCACAGGTTCCTTCTCTACTCCGGGCACGAGGGCAAGCGTTAAATCGGCCATGAAGTCTGCCAAAATTAGAGACTTGATAACCGTTCGAGATTGATATTTGATATCATACCCTCCAAATTCGATGGCCCATTTGGCCAATTGGCCAGATAATTCGGGCTTATGCACGTGCTTCGAAGTGGATACATAGTTAATACAAACATATGATGGCATTGAAAATAAGGTTTCAATTTCCTAGATGCACTTACTAATGCGAGAGCTAGTTTTTCTAAGTGTGGATACCTGGTTTAAACATCTCCTAGGGCCCGACTTACGTAATAGATAGGGAATTGCGTACCTTGTTCTTCTCGAACCAATACACCACTTACCGCTACTTCGGACATGACCAAATATAAGTATAGTGTTTCGTCCCCCTTCAGGGTATGGAGCAAAGATGGGCTCAAGAGATACCATTTTAATTCCTCCAAGGCTTGTTGGCATTCTGGAGTCCATTTGAAGTTGCTCCTCTTCTTCAGTAGGGATAAGAAATGATGACTCCAATCCGATGACCTCAAGATTAATCGACCTAAAGCTGTTATTCGCCTGGTGAGCCGCTGTACGACTTTCACATTGTTCACCACGGTGATCTCCTCGATGACTTTGATTTTGTCGGGGTTGATCTCGATCCCCCTGTTCGACACCATGAAGCCCAAATATTTGCCCGATCCCACTCCAAAAACATGATTTCTACCCAGCTTTACCCCACAGGATCATATAGCTACCCTCCTTTTACACTAGCTACCCCAACATCTGTTTACAAAGAATTATTACAGACAAGTATTTCATAAATTACATAAATGAAATATAAGTTATACTATATGGAGCCTGATACAGGCCCAAAGCAAACCTGGGAGTACCAGGCTTTCAATGTAGTCTCAAATGCCCAGAAATCTCATAGCCAATTTGGGTCCAAGTGTGTCCGAGTTCCCTAAGGACCTCAAGGATCCCGGGCAGTGCTCACACCCAAACTTTCTCACAATAGGGACTGATTATGTGCAGTTTGGAAGGGCCAACCCTAGTATGCCAGAGTTCAAAGGAATCTCATGGGATCCCAAGGAAGTACACACACTGGAGGGGGCAAACTTATTGATCTAAGAGTAAAGTGAGAGTGCTTGATATAGTTGTGAAAGATTTTAGTGAAAAAAACAGTATAGAGATGGCTCTAGGAATGAAAAGTTTCTCTTGAAATAGAAACTAGTTTAGTAGAAAAACAGTTTTAGAAGAGTACTAAAAACACTTTTGAAATCAGCAAACAATCAATTGGTCATAGAATACCCAGATTCAGAAACACTCTACAAACAGATTTCACACAGGGATAAAGGGGTTAGGGACACATAGAACTCACATTAAGGGAACACATGACATGGTTCAGGGAGGCATATAGACAACAAATGCATAGAACACTTAGGAGATTTCTAGATTAAACATGTTAGTAATGGACAGTAAACAGTTAAGACATATATCACAGATTTAATGTAGAAAGCAGGACATGTCTTGAAACAGGATTAAGTATACATGTAGGGTCAATCACATACATTAATTAACCAACAAGATTACATAGTTAAGGGATTAAGTAGGAGTCATCAAACTGACTGGTTAAGTATCAGATAACTAGGTGAAGTGTAGACATGCTAATTATACATTGAACAGGACAAAACTTTAAACATGCTAAGCAAAGAAGTAAACAGGAAAGCATGTTGGATTCATGGTCAATGGAATATAGCAACAATGAAAGACATAGAGTTTAGGTTTCAAAATCTAATCAGATACATACCAGTGAAGGAAGAGAGCACAGAATGTAAGGTGGGTGCAGTTCAATATCTAGCGTTGGCTTATAGCCGGCTAGACAATGATTATCACAAATAGCAGAGAAGAAAAGAGAGTTTTGAGTGTAAGTGTGTGTTTTTGAACTTGTGTTCCTGTCTCACAAATGAAGTAAAGGAGAGTTTATAAAGTAGTTTAGGAGCAGAACAAAATAAGGTACCATCATTCAGCAATTAAGGAAATCACAGAATCAATTTACACGCAAAATCAACATAGTCTTCCCTTAATTAAGGGTAATTAACCAACGGTAAGGACATGAGATATTTAAGGAAAAACATTCAAAACAGACTTAAGTAAAGAGTGAATAATTAGGAGTGTAATAAAGGAAATAATCGTGCAAGGAATCAGTAGATACTACAGGCAATCAAACAAGGCAAGAAGACTAACTAAAGTCATAAATAAGGGAATAATTAAGAATCAGTCAGTCACAATTTCAAAGTGGTACTGATTTCTGGAATATACCAATTTCCACAAATAGAAGATAATCCAAGCAAAGTCCCATAAACATAGAGAAATTAGACGGAAAATAATTCAGAAACCCTAATAGGGATGAACTAGGGTAAAATCTCAAAGCAATGAATCTGACTAAGGAAAGCATGCAAGTCAAAACACAGAATGAAACAATACAACGAGTAACTCATAATCGAAGTAGAACATAAGAAACTTAGGGTTTTAGCATGAATCGACTAGGGCTTAGGCAGTCTTAGCCTAAATCAGTCGAGAACACATAAGAACAAATGATTAAACATTTTAAAATTAGAAAACCTTTTGAGAACATGACTTAGAGTAACACTAGTTTAGGAAAAATGGGAAATCAGTTACAAACCAGAAAACTTTCAAGGAAACATGTGAGATATAATCAATTCATCTAAGATCTATACAGATCTGAAAAGATCAGAGACCAAAAATTAGGGTTTTAGAAGTACAACAGAGACGATAACATAGACTTAGAGAACCATGGATTCATAACGAAAATAATAAGATTCTTACTCAAAGTCGAACCAAATAGCCTGAGACAGGCAAAAGAGCCCAAAGGTACAAAACAGACATGCCTAGGTCCCTTTAAATCTCTTCAAGGATCTAGGAGACGTATATACCATACCAAATAGGAGGCCGGTAGAGGCCTGAGGTGGTGAAGAACCACCATGGAACAATAGTATAGGGTGGTGACAACGGGGAAAATTAGTGTTTTGCTAGAGAGCGTTTGAAAGAGGAATGGGAAGAGTTACGGCGAGGGGAAAGGGTAAAATGATTAGGGTTATGGGGTTTTGGGTTAGTTTAATTATGGTAGGAAAATCCTGGACCGGTTATAAAAAATGATCAGTGGCCAAGATTGGCTAAGCATTGGGTCGAGCAGGTGAGTGATTTGGGCCTAAGGTCTTTGGGCCAATTTATAAAGGGGGTATTGGGCTGGTAGTTAGGCTAGAATTGAAAAAAAAAAAGGGTTTTGGCTAGTTCGAGACCTACAATCATGGCCTCATACTTGGCCTCATTGTTAGTCAATTTTGAAGTTTTTATAGATTGTCTAATGATGCCGCCCATAGGCGGTTTTAGTACTATACCGAGCCCAGACCCTTTAACATTTGAGGCACCGTATGTGAAGAGGGTCCATACCCCCGATGATGTGCCCGATTTTAGCACATGTTCCTTCTCTACTTCGGGGACGAGGGAAAGCGCATAATCGGCCACGAAGTCTGCCAAAATTAGAGACTTGATAACCATTCGAGGTTGATATCATACCCTCCAAGTACGATGGCCCATTTGGCCAATTGGCCTGATAATTCGGGCTTATGCATGATTCTTCGAAGTGGATACGTAGTTAATACAAATATAAGATAGCATTGAAAATAAGGTTTCAATTTCCTAGATGCACTTACTAATGCGAGACCTAGTTTTTCTAAGTGATTATACCTGGTTTAAACATCTACTAGGGCCCGACTTACGTAATAGACAGTGAATTGCGTACCTTGTTCTTCTCGAACCGATACACCACTTACCGCTACTTCGGACATGACCAAATATAAGTATAGTGTTTCGTCCCCCTTCGGGGTATGGAGCAAATGTGAGCTCAAGAGATACCGTTTTAATTCCTCCGAGGCTTGTTGGCATTCTGGGGTCCATTTGAAGTTGCTCCTCTTCTTCAGCAGGGATAAGAAATGATGACTACAATCCGAAGACCTCAAGATTAATCGACCTAAAGCTGTTATTCGCCCGGTGAGCCGCTGTAAGGCATTCACATTGTTCACCGCGGTGATCTCCTCGATGACTTTGATTTGGTCGGGGTTGATCTCGATCCCTCATGTTCGACACCATGAAGCCCAAAATTTTGCCCGATCCGACTCCAAAAACATGATTTCTACCCAGCTTTACCCCACAAGATCATATAGTTACCCTCCTTTTACAGTAGTTACCCCAACATCTGTTTACAAAGAATTATTACAGACAAGGATCACATAAATTACATAAATGAAATATAATTTATACTATAGGGAGCCTGATATAGGCCCAAAGCAAACCTTGGAGTACCAATCCTTCAATGTTGTCTCAAATGCTAGAAATCTCATAGCCAATTTGGGTCCAAGTGTGTTCGAGTTCCCTAATGACCTCAAGGATCCCGGTCAGTGCTCACACCCAAACTTTCTCAAGGTAGGGACTGATTATGTGAAGTGTGGAAGGGCCAGCCCCAGTGTGCCAGAGTTCAAAGGAATCTCAGGGGATCCCAAGGCACACACAGTGGAGGGGGCAGAACCTATTGATCTAAGAGTAAAGTGAGAGTGCTTGACATAGTTTTGAAAGATTTTAGTGGAAAAAAAAGTATAGAGATGACTCTAGGAATGAAAAGTTTTTCTTGAAATAGAAAATAGTTTAGTAGAAAAATAGTTTAAGAAGAGTACTAAACACACTTTTGAAATCAACAAACAATCAATTTGTCATAGAACATCCAGATTCAGAAACACTCTACAAACAGATTTCACACAGGGATAAAGGGGTTAGGGACACATAAAATTCACATTAAGGGAACACATGACATGGTTCAGGGAGGCATATAGACAAGAAATGCATAGAACACTTAGGAGATTTCTAGATTAAACATGTTAGTAATGGACAGTAAACAGTTAAGACATATATCACAGATTTAATGTAGAAAGCAAGACATGTCTTGAAACAGGATTAAGTATACATGTAGGGTCAATAACATACATTAATTAACCAACAAGATTACATAGTTAAGGGATTAAGTAGGAGTCATCAAACTGACTGGTTAAGTATCAGATAACTAGGTGAAGTGTAGGCATGCTAATTATACATTGAACAGGACAAAACTTTAAACATGCTAAGCAAAGAAGTAAACAGGAAAGCATGTTGGATTCATGGTCAATGGAATATAGCAACAATGAAAGACATAGAGTTTAGGTTTCAAAATCTAATCAGATACATACCAGCGAAGGAAGAGAGCACAGAATGTAAGCCGGGTGCAGTTCAATATCTAGCGTTGGCTTATAGCCGGCTAGACAATGATTATCACAAATAGCAGAGAAGAAAAGAGAGTTTTGAGTGTAAGAGTGTATTTTTGAACTTGTGTTCCTGTCTCACAAATGAAATAAAGGAGAGTTTATAAAGTAGTTTAGGAGCAGAACAAAATAAGGTACCATCATTCAGCAATTAAGGAAATCACAGAATCAATTTACACGCAAAATCAGCATAGTCTTCCCTTAATTAAGGGTAATTAACCAACGGTAAGGACATGAGATATTTAAGGAAAAAAATTCAAAACAGACTTAAGTAAAGAGTGAATAATTAGGAGTCTAATTAAGAAAATAATCGTGCAAGGAATCAGTAGATACTACAGGCAATAAAATAAGACAAGAAGACTAACTAAAGTCATAAACAAGGGAATAATTAAGAACCAATCAGTCAAAATTTCAAAGTGGTACTGATTTCTGGAAAAATACCAATTTCCACAAATAGAAGATATTCCAAGCAAAGTCCCATAAACATAAAGAAATTAGACGAAAAATAATTCAGAAACCCTAATAGGGATGAAATAGAGTAAAATCTCAAAGCAATGAATCTGACTAAGGAAAGCATATAAGTCAAAACACAGAATGAAACAATGCAACGGGAAACTCAGAATGGAACTAGAACATAAGAAAATTAGGGTTTTAGCATGAATCGACTAGGGCTTAGGCAGTCCTAGCCTAAATCAGTCGAGAACACATAAGAACAAATGATTAAACATTTTAATATCAGAAAACCTTTTGAGAACATGACTTATTGTAACCCTAGTTTAGGAAAATCGGGAAATCAGTTAAAAACCAGAAAACTTTCAAGGAAACATGTGAGATATGTTCAATTCATCTAAGATCTGTACATATCTGATAAGATCGAAGACCAAAAATTAGGGTTTTAGAAGTACAACAGAGACGATAACATAGGCTTAGAGAACCATGGATTCATAACGAAAATAAGAAGATTCTTACTCAAAGTCGAACCAAATAGCCTGAGACAGGCAAGTGAGCCCAAAGGTGCAAATAAGGTCTTTGGGACAATTTATAGGGGGGTATTGGGCTGGTAGTTAGGCTAGAATTTAAAAAAATAAAAAGGGTTGTTCATGAAATACCCAAAACAATTAGATAAAATTAATTTGTAAAATAATTAACTAATTATAAAAAACAATTTTTATGCTTAGAGATGTTCTAAAATAATTATTTAGTATTTAAAAAATATAATGGACCAATTTTTGATAAAATAATGCAATAATGTATGCATGGGCTATAATTGTAAAGTCATTGCAATTATAACCAAAAGTGCCAATTTGGCTATTTATGAAATAATTTGGACTTAATAAGAGTATAAATAGTAATATTAAATCAAGAAATATTTTAAAATCATTGGTGATGCTATTATGTAAAATAAAATACTGGGCAAATTAATTTTAAAATATAGAAATTATTAAAAAATATCAATTGATGCTGATGCATAATTTTAAAGGATATATATATATATATATATATATATATATATATATATATATATGAGTCAAGCATGTATAGTAGATTAGTGTTGTTGAGTCACTCCTTGAGGCTTTTTCTTATCACTTTATTGTTTTTGAAAAGCCNGGTAAAGAGGGGCAGTTGTTGATACCCAATTTTTTCCCAAAATATTTTTAATATATATATATATATATATATATTAAAAATATTTTGGGAAAAAATTGGGTATCAACAACTGCCCCTCTTTACCGGGAAGGATGAAAGAGTTGTCGGGTAAAGATATGATGGCCAATTTTGACCGAGCGAGACGATTTGAGAGATTTAGGCCGCACTCTGGTTTTCAAGCTGCCTACATATCCATGGTTTTACAGGCATCAGGTCGTGTGTAGCTCTGGATTCATCAGCGGAATATACTGATGAAGTCATCGAAAAAACGGACACAATATTTTGGGATAGGTGAAAGAATAATTATGGTGAGAGGTCAGGTTGGATATAACTGAATGGATCGAAGTGGGATTTCTTACCAGGTCATCAACAAATAAAGATACTACGAGCATATATTTTTGCGAAAATTTAAACATGATGTAGATTCCCTTCGGACCATGAAAGTTGTCTTCGGGCGGTTAAGGATGACGTCCTGGGCCATGAATTGTTCATTGAGAGATTCGCAGGCCATGAACATGGTGCCTCCGAACCATGATGCCTTTGAATAATGATATGCAAGTTTGAGAGATACTAAGGCCATGGCATTATGTCTTCCGTCTATGAGGATGATACCTTTAGACTATGACGCCTCTAGACAAGTTGGCGATATTTCAGCCAATGAGATGCAATAATATGATGTCAACAAGACAAGGCTTCACCTTGTGAAGTGGAGGGCATAGCTTAGTTCGAAAGAAGAGCAAATATATAGTACCGGAGAGACAACGCTTAGTCTCAGCGAAAGAATGTAAATTGGAGGTAGATCTTAGCCTCATGCGGGTATGGAGACAGAGCTTAGTCTCATGCGGGTGAAGGCAGGGATTAGCCTCATGCAGACTTGGAGGCAGGGATTATCCTCATGCAGACGTGGAGGCAGGTCTTAGCCTCATGCAAGTGTGGAGGTAGATCTTAATCTCATGCAAATGCGGGACATGGCTTAGTCCCATGCAATGAAGGCAGATCTTAGCCTTATACATATGTGGAGGCAGAGCCCAACCTCATGCAAGATGTGGGACATGGCTTAGTCTAATGCAGGTGCATGAAGATATTAGCCTTATGCAAATGTAGGAAGAGCTTAGCCTCATGCAGGATGTGGAGGTAGAGCTTAACCATGTGGGAAAGGGCTTAGTCCCATGCAGGTGAAGGTAGAGATTAGCCTGATGCAAATGTGGAGGCAGAGCTTAACCTCACACAAGATGCGGGACAGGGCTTAGTCGCATGCAGATGAAGGCAGAGATTAGCCTTATGAAATGTGGAGGCAGAGCTTAGCATCGTGCAGATGTGGGACAATGTCATGCCCCAAAACCAAGGAGCACGACCGGTGCTCAACCGAGTCAACCCGACTGAGCAAGCTTGTTAGGTTTCATTCTACCCAAACTAATTTATGAATAAATAGGAGATAAATTCTATCAATCATACTATATAAACATTTCATTAACTTCCATTTTTGTTTTCATTAGCAGTTTCAACCATAATATCATGAATATTAAAATCTTTGTAGATACGTTGAAAAACATATATGCCAAATACGAATATTTCTAGTTTAATTCCAATACCTGATACCACCCACAACCTGTCTACGGAGCCTCTAAATACAACTGCAGAGTAATATGGAAATGCCGACAACAAGGCTCCGGCTATACCTCAAATGAATTATACACCATAACCAAATGACACAGGACCCCGAAATGAAGTAGGAATCACCGAGTTAGCTGGGAGGAACATACCGCTATCTCTGATCGCTGTCGCCTACTGTGAAATACCTGCATCCATTAAAGATGCAGCGTCCCCGACAAAAGGGATGTTAGTACCATTGAATAATACTAGTATATATGAAAAAACTCTACTCTAGATAGAATAAACAACAAACATGTAGTAATGCAGTTAGAGACATCAAATAACAATTCACAGAAATAAGGGAAACACAACAAGAGTCACCATAGTTTCTTATTTCGTTATTCCAACTTTTGGTTAGTAGTTCTTTAAAGCCAAGTGCCACGATTTTAATATACCACTGTGTCATTTTCACACGGAGTCCGGTCTCTGCCCGACCGACTAAGCCATCCCAAGTGAGACATTACATCATCATAGTTTCATAATTACCACCGTGTCGTTATCACACGGAGTCCGGTCTCTGCCCGACCATCTAAACCATCTAACTTGAAACAGTGAGACATTACCGATATCATAGTTTCATAATTACCACCACCGTGTCGTTTTCACGCGGAGTCTGGTCTCTGCCCGACCGGCTAAGCCATCTCACTTGAAATAGTGAGTCATTACCAATATCATATTTTCGATGCGATTACCACCATGTGTACAACATGGAGTCCGATCTTGGCACGATCGGCTAAGCCATCTCACTCTGGGACATAACCTGTTACACCCCATGTTTTTGTACGTGAGAGTACATCGTAAGTCAATTGATGTAAGCTCATAAATAAGATTATATTTGATGGAATATAAAGTAAGTTAATCATGTTACATTGGAGGTTAAAAATATTTAAGATCAGGAATAATGAGTACCAAGAGGGTTGGAAAGCTTAATAGCTAAACCAATTGAAGAAAATAAGTTTCGTCAAAAGTCGACGAGTTTGGAATGTTATAACATGTACTTTAGGGTGAGAATATGGTCCATTACATTATAAGGAGGTTATTATATGATTTAATTTTTATTGTATGATAGTTTTGTTCCACATTTTGAAGTCAAGCAAGTTGTGGAACAAAAGCCGGCAAAGGTCTTCACAAGTTACACTCATAATGTGCTGAAACTTAGGTCAAATGTAACTAAGCTTTTCTCCCAATATGCTTGGAATTATTGGATGATATAACAACCAAATGTAATATATATGATTCTAGTTTCCAATGCATTAAACCGTTCATCGATACGATATAGGAGTAGAGAGATATTTGCAGTTTCGCGAGACTGCGCAGATATCATAAGTGACCAGTAGGTGGATCTAGAGCTTTTTGAGAAATATATTTCATGTGTTATATGAGGTCTTTTTGGGACATATTATATACCAAATTTAAGGTCTTGTAATTTAGTTTCCAACTCTTCTAACCGTTCACTCATACGACATCGGGATAAAAAGATATAAGCGTCGGAAGATGGACCAATCCTAGGGTGCCAAGCTAGCACCTCTTTGACTTTTCCAAACTTGCTATATATAAATCTTAGGTCAGATTTCTCTTCATTATTCAGCATAAAACTACCAGAGAACACCCATAAACATAACCTCAATCTATCTTCTAGGGTTGCAAAGAATATTATCATTCCGGGCATGGAATCGAGAAGCAATAACATCAAAATGATCCCTACGACGTAAATGTCATTATACCGCCTCTCCTCTTTCTTTGTAGTTAGAGTTTTGGAAGGTACTTCATAGTTAAGAAACGTCTAATATCTGTATTTAAGTGTTTAAATATCAAGGAAGGTTGATAAAATATTTCCTAATATTTAGAACTCACAGGACGGTGATCGGAAGCCGTGAGTTCGAGTTATTTGACTTGTAGCGGACTGTTTTGTGTTGTTGTTGGGATGCGTGTTTTACTACTGTTTTGTGGAGTTTTTGATGAGGAAGGGTGTGGAGAAACGACATCTAGATTTAGGGTTGTTATCTAGTCGTTCGTTGTAACATTTCCAGGTCGTTTGACACGACTACGGCGGTCGTCTTATGTGTGAAGTGATTAGGTGTTTTGGAAGGCTCAATATAATTATTATTGATGTTGTTTGCGCTATTTGGTGATTTTTTTGACTTGTGTGAAGTCATATAAATAGGGGAGGTGTTGCCCGTTTCATCGTAAAATAGGTTGTGGTCGATACATAATAGTTATGACGCTTAAACGATAACGATAGTGCCGTTTCTCTTATTGTAGATTAAAGAGTTGTGACATTTGCATAGCTTGAGGTTGGGGCAGTATATACAAGGTATGTGAGGCTATTCCTTTCCTTCTTTTTCATGACTCCGATTGTACGTAATGCAATGCACGAGCTTCAAAAGATACTCTACTCTTAGAAGCTAGCAGTACTTACATTGTTTCCCTTCTTATGGAACAATTGATGTTGAGGTTGCTTCTCTTATTCTTATGTTATCAATGTTGTTGGTACTTCCTGATTCTTATAATATTCTCGATGAAGAGTTAGCCTTAATGATGTGTACGGAGAATATCGACCTTATGTCACTCCGAAATGTTCTAAACATGATTCCAATGAGTCCTGCATGCATTATATATATGTATCTATTTTACTCTACCGAGCCGCGCTATAGTCGGCCGGGTATGGCACCTATTGTGCAACCACTGATCAGTTGGGTTTACCGAGTCCTCTTTGAGGCCGGGTATGATATGATGATGATGATTCCCACAGAGGCGAATGTTCTATGATGATGATGATGCCCACAGAGGCGGATGTTTTAAAAATGTTATGTGTATATACGTATCATGCATTTTATGTTACTGTCTCTTAGAAGCACTCAGATGCTACAGGTTGTATCTCCTACATCTCTCTTTACATTACTGTTCTTATTTATACTTTCCTGCCTTACATACTCAGTACTTTATTCGTACTGACGTACTTTTTATTTGTGGATGCTGCATGTCGTGTTGCAGGTCGTGATAAACAGGTAGACGCAGCTCCCCCACCACAGTAGGCTTTCATGTTCAGCGGTTATAGGCCAGATCCTTTCTCCGGACTTGTCGTGGTCTTGGTATGCATATTTTTATAGATGTTATGGGTATGTCGGGGCCCTCTTCCGGTTATGTTGCATTACTTATGTTCCTTTAGAGTCTCAAGAGAGGTGTCGACTCATGTATAGTTTGGTATTCCTTGTTGGCTAATTTTTGTTGTATAGTCTTTCATGGCAGCGTTGTAGCTCGTACCTTTTATGTAGTTTCTTAGCAATCTAGTCATCCCTTGTGATGTATGTTCATGATCCATATCTACCATTTAAGATCTCGTTATCCCTTAAAGATAATATATAAGACTAGATAAAATGTACGTTGGTGCTCGGCAAATATGGCCCGGGTGCTAGTCATGATCCTCTAGTTTGGGTCGTGAAAAACCTAGTATCAGAGCAGGTCTGTCCTAGGGGTGTCTATGAGCCGTGTCTAGTAGAGTCTTGTTTTTGGGTGTGTTGTGCACCACACTTATAAGCAAGAGGCTACAGGGCATTTAGGACTGTTACTCTTTCTTCTTACTCTAGATCGTGTGGTAGAGCTCAATCGTAAGAACTCAATTTCCTCAATTCTATCTT